>CM057150.1:520225-791239 GCA_029964075.1 Patiria pectinifera
AGTTCAATCAGAGTGTGCTCTGACACTCATCACAGTTCAATCAGAGTATGTTCTGACACTCATCACAGTTCAATCAGAGTATGTTCTGACACTCATCACAGTTCAATCAGAATGTGCTCTGACACTCATCACAGTTCAATCAGAGTATGTTCTGACACTTATTACAGTTCAATCAGAATGTGCTCTGACACTCATCACAGTTCTATCAGGGTATGCTCTGACACTCATCATAGTTCAATCAGAGTGTGCTCTGACACTCATCACAGTTCAATCAGAGTATGTTCTGGCACTTATCACAGTTCAATCAGAATGTGCTCTGACACTCATCATAGTTCTATCAGAGTGTGCTCTGACACTCATCACAGTTCAATCAGAGTATATTCTGACACTCATCACAGTTCAATCAGAGTATGTTCTGACACTCATCACAGTTCAATCAGAGTATGTTCTGACACTCATCACAGTTCAATCAGAGTATGTTCTGACACTCATCACAGTTCAATCAGAGTATGCTCTGACACTCATCACAGTTCAATCAGAGTATGTTCTGACACTCATCACAGTTCAATCAGAGTATGCTCCGACGCTCATCACAGTTCTATCAGAGTATGCTCAGACGCTCATCACAGTTCTATCAGAGTATGCTCTGACACTTATCACAGTTCAATCAGAGTATGTTCTGACACTTATCACAGTATAATCAGAATGTGCTCTGACACTCATCACAGTTCAATCAGAGTATGTTCTGACACTCATCACAGTTCAATCAGAGTGTGCTCTGACACTCATCACAGTTCAATCAGAGTATGTTCTAACACTGATCACAGTTCAATCAGAATGTGCTCTGACACTCATCATAGTTCTATCAGAGTGTGCTCTGACACTCATCACAGTTCAATCAGAGTATATTCTGACACTCATCACAGTTCAATCAGAGTATGTTCTGACACTCATCACAGTTCAATCAGAGTATGTTCTGACACTCAGCACAGTTCAATCAGAGTATGCTCTGACACTCATCACAGTTCAATCAGAGTATGTTCTGACACTCATCACAGTTCAATCAGAGTATGCTCTGACACTCATCACAGTTCAATCAGAGTATGTTCTGACACTCATCACAGTTCAATCAGAGTATGCTCTGACACTCATCACGGTTCTATCAGAGTATGCTCAGACGCTCATCACAGTTCAATCAGAGTGTGCTCTGACACTCATCACAGTTCAATCAGAGTATGTTCTGACACTTATCACAGTTCTATCAGAGTATGCTCAGACGCTCACCACAGTTCTATCAGAGTGTGCTCTGACACTTATCACAGTTCAGAGTATGCTCAGACGCTCATCACAGTTCATCAGAGTATGTTCTGACACTCATCACAGTTCAATCAGAGTATGCTCCGACGCTCATCACAGTTCTATCAGAGTGTGCTCTGACACTTATCACAGTTCAATCAGAGTGTGCTCTGACACTCATCACAGTTCAATCAGAGTATGTTCTAACACTTATCACAGTTCAATCAGAATGTGCTCTGACACTCATCATAGTTCTATCAGAGTGTGCTCTGACACTCATCATAGTTCTATCAGAGTGTGCTCTGACACTCATCACAGTTCAATCAGAGTATATTCTGACACTCATCACAGTTCAATCAGAGTATGTTCTGACACTCATCACAGTTCAATCAGAGTATGTTCTGACACTCATCACAGTTCAATCAGAGTGTGCTCTGACACTCATCACAGTTCAATCAGAGTATGTTCTGACACTCATCACAGTTCAATCAGAGTATGCTCTGACACTCATCACAGTTCAATCAGAGTGTGTTCTGACACTCATCACAGTTCAATCAGAATGTGCTCTGACACTCATCACAGTTCAATCAGAGTATGTTCTGACACTTATCACAGTTCAATCAGAATGTGCTCTGACACTCATCACAGTTCTATCAGAGTGTGCTCTGACACTCATCACAGTTCAATCAGAGTATATTCTGACACTCATCACAGTTCAATCAGAGTATGTTCTGACACTCATCACAGTTCAATCAGAGTATGTTCTGACACTCATCACAGTTCAATCAGAGTGTGCTCTGACACTCATCACAGTTCAATCAGAGTATGTTCTGACACTCATCACAGTTCAATCAGAGTATGTTCTGACACTCATCACAGTTCAATCAGAATGTGCTCTGACACTCATCACAGTTCAATCAGAGTATGTTCTGACACTTATTACAGTTCAATCAGAATGTGCTCTGACACTCATCACAGTTCTATCAGGGTATGCTCTGACACTCATCACAGTTCAATCAGAGTGTGCTCTGACACTTATCACAGTTCAATCAGAGTATGTTCTGACACTTATCACAGTTCAATCAGAATGTGCTCTGACACTCATCATAGTTCTATCAGAGTGTGCTCTGACACTCATCACAGTTCAATCAGAGTATATTCTGACACTCATCACAGTTCAATCAGAGTATGTTCTGACACTCATCACAGTTCAATCAGAGTATGTTCTGACACTCATCACAGTTCAATCAGAGTGTGCTCTGACACTCATCACAGTTCAATCAGAGTATGTTCTGACACTCATCACAGTTCAATCAGAATATGCTCTGACACTCATCACAGTTCAATCAGAGTACGCTCTGACACTCATCACAGTTCAATCAGAGTATGTTCTGACACTTATCACAGTTCAATCAGAATGTGCTCTGACACTCATCATAGTTCTATCAGAGTGTGCTCTGACACTCATCACAGTTCAATCAGAGTATATTCTGACACTCATCACAGTTCAATCAGAGTATGTTCTGACACTCATCACAGTTCAATCAGAATGTGCTCTGACACTCATCACAGTTCAATTAGAGTATGCTCCGACACTCATCACAGTTCAATTAGAGTATGCTCCGACACTCATCACAGTTCTATCAGAGTATGCTGACACTCATCACAGTTCTATCACAATATGCTCAGACACTCTTATGAATTATAGTTCCATCCGAGCATTCTCTGACAAATCATAATTAAGCCATCTGTCAATTCTCTGACACTCATCGGATTTCAAAAAAATAAAACTGATCTTAAACAAATCTACCACTCTTTTGTTGTCCAATTACTCACTTCAATTCCTTATACTTCCTCCTCATTAGTGGCAGATGCAATACCATTCAGTTCAAGAGTGTATTCGTCTGCGCTGTTACCTTTCACATCCGGTCCAAATAAAAAGGAAAGACAGATAACATTTGTTTAATGGCCAGTCTCTTAGCCATGATTTTGAAAAAAAGACAAAGACAAAAAAGACATATAAAACGTGTGGTAGACTCTTATTAGTTTCCATACACAAATGGCTTCGATGAAAGACAGTGTGGATGCCTTTTTTATATTGTTTTGATGTTATGTACCGAAAGAATTGCATTCGGGTCTTTTACCATCAAATTACAAAATGGACCAACAAAGAGGAGTTAAAAGAGGTCTATGGGAGTGCTATAACAACTTTCTTATTCATTACCAGTGACTGTTGACAAATTATATGGTTTTAAGTACCGTTATTTCCAATATTTTCTGCAGGCATGTCACCTAGACATGAACAGTGCTGGGCACAACTTTCCCTGCACAAAAAACACAGCATCAGCGTCGTGATGATAGTCACCGCAGCAACTGCACCGATACAGATGCCGGCAATCTCTCCTGGACCAAGACCACCAGCTGCAAGTTTAGAGTAACAGTAAATCACGTATTACAGTACATATTGGACTATGATAAGATTAACTACAATAATTATGCCCTTTGGGTATAAACGTGGTTTGACTGAAGAGCAATTTTGAGAGGTTATGAAATCTCGGCTATGTCTCCAGCATTGGCTTCAACTGAATACAGATTTCTGATCAATTTGGAGGAACCAACATTAACTTGGTCAATGGTCTGCTTCAGGGACATTAAATCCTAAATTATAATATCCTAAAATGTAATTTTGTTTTATCAATCATGAGACAGGAGGCAAAGCGGAAGCCGAGGTTTCAAGACCCTGGAGTTTGGTTGTAATGTGGCTCAATTTTTTCAGTGCATTTAAATCATGTTGCGACTATTTCTTTCCAAATGTGTGCCTGCACCATAATATTTTCAACTTTTTTTCCATTTAAATGTGTGCGCGCAAAGAAATCCACCACATTTCATGACAAACTCACACTTCAATGCTCTAAAAATCAATAGCTGTTATTATTACCAAATAGCAATCCAGGCAGTGATTTGTCCAATTAGTAAAAATCAAAAGTTGGAAACATACGAGCATGTTTGAAGAAGTTGCTTTGAAAAAGAAACAACAAGGGAAAAAGAAACGTCCACAAATGCATGAAACATCACCTTCTGGAAAGTTAGATAATTTACTATGAAAAAATCAAAGTAAGACAAGTTCCACATGTACGGTGGCTTTTCAGTGGAGAAGAGCGAGATACGAGTACATTGATAAGTATTTTTGTTGCTAATACAATTCAAAATACAGATTTTGATAGTAAGAAAAATTTGAGAATGCATTCACCTAACACATTGTATGCTCTGGTGCAGCAAAATTGTTTGAAAGTTTAGTGGAGCAAAGGGGCCACACCCCGCTTCAGGGATCATTTTAAGTACGTTTGGTGCAGACAATTTTGTTTTTTAAATCACTCCTGCTCCTTTTCCGACTTTCAAGTGAATGCTTCCATTGTCTAAGACAGTTATCAGTAATAACAAGATGAGGAGGTGAATGCAGGATAGATCCAAAATAATAGGCATGAATGCCAACACATAGGTATGGTCCTGTTTAATTTTGGATCAATCCACTACTTGCTTGAGTTGAAAATTGCTGAAATCATACCGAGGATATGCACAGATACGCCTAAAAGATTAACTTAGCTGAAGATGAAGTAGGATATTAACTCAAAGTAACTTTGGAAACACAGTATACTGAATGTCTTAGTAATATTACACGTTTGCTGATTTTTTTTGCAGAAAACAATTAACAATGGATTATGAGATTAGATGCACACTTTTTTACCCCTCAAAATCTATCTATCTATCTATCTATCTATCTATCTATCTATCTATCTATCTATCTATCTATCTATCTATCTATCTATCTATCTATCTATCTATCTATCTATCTATTCATCTATCTATCTATCTATCTATCTATCTATCTATCTATCTATCTATCTATCTATCTATCTATCTATCTATCTATCTATCTATCTATCTATCTATATCTATATATATATCTATATCTATATCTATATCTATATCTATATCTATATCTATATTTATATCTATATCTATATCTATATATATATCTATATATATATGTATATCTATATATATATCTATATCTATATCTATATCTATATCTATATCTATATCTATATCTATATCTATATCTATATCTATATCTATATATATATATATATATATATATATATATATATATATATATATATATATATATATATATATATATATATATATATATATATATATATATATATATATATATATATATATATATATATATATATATATATATATATATATATATATATATATATATATATATATATATATATATATATATATATATATATATATATATATATATATATATATATATATATATATATATATATATATATATATATACAAAATAGTGAACATTAACTAAATGGCAGCATCTAGGTCAGGGGGTGAAGCATAAGCTTTTGTTCCCCAGCCTATGGACAGACAGACAAGTGACAGACATACATGGAAAGACAGAGCACAAACACCGGTGTAAGACAGTAATCAAGGCAATTGTTATCCCTATTACATTGTTTTAGTATGCAATTAAAAATATATTTTTTAGTTTTCTAGCAAAAAAATAGAGAGTGGGTGATGATTTAAAAGTGTTATTCAGACTATTCCAATATAGAGTGCCACGTTGGACAACACTGTTTTTGGACAATGTTGTTCTACAATAATTAACATACAGATTTTTCCTAGTAGTACTGCGGGTATTATAGGAATAAATGTTTGAAGTAAGTGTAAAACAGGGGTTAAAACAAGCAGGTAATGCACGATTCATTCAATGTTCATTAGAGATGGCGACTAGCATGCAAGCCTTGTGCTGTGCTCTCACTTTTGTACTTAGTCTTGCTGTCCATAGCTCTCAAAGTGAGTTAAATTATATACCACATGACAGAGTATTGATCACTGATCAAACTGATCACTTTCATCAAGAAATTCCAGTCAGGGTGAGTGAAATCTGGAGTGATTTTCATCAAGATTTTCAGCATCTTCAGCCAGTGACTCAAGCCAATTGCTCTATTCAGTGCACGCGTGAGCGAACCCATTGTGCCAACTGTGTAGAGCCAATCATCCTTTGTTCTCCCCTGGCATCAGTGTGCTACTCCAATCTTTTATGTATACCAAGATGGCGGACCTCTGAAGTGAAAATCATCACTTCAAAACGCAGTAAGTTTGGTAGAGCCCCAGTTGCTTACTATCCCAACTCCACATCAACATTTAATCTCCCTCTGACTGTCTCTGGAGACATTGAACTCAACCCAGGTCCAATCAAGGATCCCTGTGGTGGATGCAACCGTCCTGTAAAATTCAATCAAAGATCCCTCCTCTGTGAAGACTGCAACAAATACTGGCACCAGAAATGTCTCCCCGATGTGTCCATTGCCCAGTACTCGACACTCGTATCAAGCACAATTGACTGGTTCTGCCCGGGCTGCACCCCACTATTGCCCTTCATGTCATGTAGTGATACATCATTCCAGGACATCTACAGTGGCCCAACGGACCATGACGCATCACTGGGAATTGCCCCTAATCTCGACCTACATGTACCTCCCAAGAATACTCACAGTAACTCAGTCTCCGGTATTCTCATCAATGCTCGCAGCCTCCGCAGCAAACAGCAGGATATATTTGGAGCTCAACCCCTTAGATATTGTCTGTATCACTGTAACATGGATGTCAGCTGATGACACAGATTTCCTTTCTTGCTTGACGGGATACTCATCTATTCGACGGGATCGTGACGGTCGGGGTGGTGGCATCATGGCACTCGTCAATGACGTGCTACTCCCCATGCAGCTCAAGCACCTTGACAATAAAGACATCGAACTGGTCTGGTTTTCCATCACTGTCAAGTGCTCCAAATGGATTGTAGGGGTTGTTTACCGACCTCCTAACTCTGGCCCAACATTCTTGCAATCTTTACAAGATGCTTGTGATGCAGCCCAGTTGGATCTTCCCCAGTATGAAGGCATTATCCTGCTAGGTGACTTCAATATCAACTGGCAAGTTGATACTACTTCCACTGCTAATCTGCGGAATGTCACTGATTCCATTGGCCTCACTCAGGTAGTGGAAGATGTGACCCGACCCTCAAGCAACTCCACCTCTACAGGAAGTACTATTGATCTCATCTTCACCAATCGACCCGAGAAGTTTTCTGCGGTGGAGTCCGCTGCAAACCCAGTCTGTAGTGATCATCACGCAGTGTCCTTCTTATTTAGTGCTATCAAAGCTCCTCCACAACCTGCAGTTATCCGCTCGTTTCTGCAGTACAGAATAGGTGACATGGCGCACCTGGAGACTCTCCTACATCTGGCTCCATGGTAAGCTTTTATGGATGATGACAATCCCGATGCATCATGGGAAGGCTTCATGGACATCTTCGAAGCAGCAATCCATGACAGCATACCCCGTAAGCAGTGTCGTCGTAGTAAAATCTCACCTTGGATATCACCGTAAGATCTTAAAAAACTTATTCACCTAAAGCATAAGCTTTTCCAAAAGCGAAATACTCCAAATCGAGTTCCGCATGGCTCGATTACAAGAACGTCCGGAATCAGGTGAAGAATTCGACTAAATTAGCCTACACTAATTCTGTTGATGGTCTATTTGCAACTGCGGACAACAAGCGAAGTTTCTGGTGCTTTGTGAGAGACCAAAGAAAATCCAAGTGTCCTCCAGCCTTCCGTCAAGCCGACAAGGTGATCCACAAGCCTGCTGATATTGCTGAAGCCTTCAATGAGTTTTTCACTTCAGTTCATTCGCCTGCAGTCAATTGTCCAGCGACTCCACCACCGTGTTCCCTCCCTATCCCCGAACTCCCTCCAATCAGAATCAATCTAGGATTTCTGACCAAATCGCTGCTAACTCTCAACCCTCATAAAGCACCAGGCCCTGATGGAATCTCACCCACAATCCTACGAGCTACTGCATCATCAATTGCTCCCCCATTGTTGCGCTTGATGAATTCCTCACTTGCACAGGGTGCTCTCCCCATGGACTGGAAACTTTCAAACATCACACCTGTGTTCAAGTCCGCCAACCGAACTGATATTACGAACTTAACTGTCCAATTGCCCTAACTTCTGTTGTGTGTAAGGTGATTGAGAAGGCTGTGGCAGATGGCATTCATGATCATGTGACCTCCTTTTGCCTTGGCAATGATAAACAACATGGTTTCTCAGCCCGAAAATCGTGTGTGACACAGCTAACTAATGCCATCCACGACTGGGCTACAATCCTGGACAAGCCACGCCCACCTTGAATTGACATTGCTTGCCTAGACTTTTCTAAGGCATTTGACATGATGCCTCATCACACGGTACTAGAGAAACTCCCTCGCAATTTCAACATACGAGGTCAACAATGGATGTGGTTGAAATCTTTTGTGACTGGGCGTCAGCAACGTGTTATGTATCGTGGCTCTTTTTCATCATGGTCACCAGTCACATCCGCCGTCCCCCAAGGAAGTGTGCTCGGCCCTCTGCTATTCAACCTGTTTATCACCGATATATCTAATAACCTTTCTTCCAAGTGTCTGCGTTTTGCAGATGACACCCTCATTTACCGGCCAATTCTTTCGCCCCGAGATGAACTCAACTTCCAATCGGACCTTGATGCTCTTGCCCATTGGGGCATAACAAATGGAATGAAACTCAACCAGGGAAAGTCCAAGATAATGCACATGACGCGTACAAAGAAAACGAATAGTCCTCCCACCCTACACTCTCCAAGGAATACCCCTCACAGTTGCCCCTACCTTCAAGTACCTTGGAGTAACCTTGAACAATAAGCTAACATGGAATGACCACGTCGATGCTGTTGTGTCTAAAGCTAACAAAACTTTGGGCTTCATATGGCATATCGCAGGTGGATCATCGTCCAAGGCTCTCTTGTCACTCTACCGAACCCTAGTCCTGCCTGTGCTTGAGTATGGGTTGCCTGCCTGGTGCCCATACACAGCCACGTTGGCCGCCAAACTCGAGCGAGTGTAAAGACGAGCCACTAGGATGATCCTAAAGCAACAGAGAGGAGCCATGACCTATGAGGACAGACTGCATACACTGAACTGGTTAAGCCTTGAAACTAGACGACACAAACTCACTGTTCAATTTACCATTAAATGTTTGTTTGGCCTCATTGATTGTCTCAGTATTACATCCCATACAGTAGTCAATACCCGTCACCTGAACACAGTTTCATTTAATCACCATTACGCCAGAACCCTAAGTTTAAGGAATTCACCTGTTCATGTTTTCCTCGTATCTGGAGTAATCTCCTAATCCACGTTAAGGACTCATTGATACTTGATTCATTTCAGTGTTTTAATCGTGAATTATGTGCTCATTTTATTGATGGTTAAAAGCCCGTAATGTTTTGTCTATTTGTTGCTTTTGATCTAAATTGTGTTTTGGATATTGGTTGAGCGGGGAGGTTTGACCGTGTCGGGATTCGGGCCCGGGACCTCTGTATTGCTGTTCCAGCGCTGGAACGGTATTCCAGGGGTCTCGGGTTCGGGTCCTGGTTCGGTCACATTTCTTTGCTCAACTAATATTCATTTCAAATTATACCAGTCAGTTTTCTTTCCTTCATGAATCATTTTTTTTTTCGTATAGAGTTCTCTAATTAACTTTTGGTTTGTTTGTTTGTTTGTGTATTGGGCTGTTTATCGTTTGTTTGTTTTTTGTTAATATGTTTTTTTTTGTGTTACGTTTGTACATGTATTAGACTGTTCGTATAATTGTAATTTTGCTTGTGTGTTTGCATGTGTACGGTATCTGTTATGTTTTTTCTGTATGGTTTTATCTGATTGTTCTTGTCTTTGTTTTGATGCTTTTTTTGCTCGTTTGTATGTTTAACTGCTTACTTGTTTATCACTTATTGTGTTTCTTACTGAATTATTTTATTTATACTACTTTTTTTATTTTCATTTTAATTCATTTACATATTTAGCAGATATTTATTTACCCCTTTATTTATTCATATATATTACCCTCCATTATTATAGCATTTTTAATTTCCAGATTTATTTTTAACTTCTCATATTACTTGTATTTAATAGTTATATTTTAAAGTTATTTCATGTTACCAACCTATGATTGGATGAACAGGCTTTTGAGTCAGTGTTTTCACTTTTGTTCATCCTGGCCATCTTAGATTGGATTGTCTTTACTCTGCTTGTTGAACTCCCTCCCACTTCCACTCTTCCCCAATCCGCTCCCCTTCTATACATTCCTCATCCCCACCCCCATTTCTTCCCCATCTCATTCTTACCTACTGTACCTATACACATCTATTCTTTTTGATTGGTATTTGTTAGACAATTTATCTTTCATCTTGACTGTCCTTGATGTATGACATTTCTTACCTTGTATGTACATGTACATGTTTGTATTTTGAATGTTTTGGCCGAATAAATAATAATAATAATAATATATTTATACATAAATTTTCCTAAGTTAAGATGATACAGGTCAATGAATTTTAACAATTTTAAGTTTGCAAATACAGGCCCAGAGTGTTCACAATAGCCAGTTTTAAAAATTACTTGAACTGCACGTTTCTGTAGAGTAAGCAGTTTGTTGCATTTAGGAGTTGGACTATCCCAGGTCAGAATTGAGTAATTTAAATACGGTAAAACAATGAGTTGTACAAGGTCAGTAATATGCTACTAGGTAAAAAATATTTTAGACGGTTCATTATACCAATATTTTTTTGATAATTTAATTAGCTGTTATAACGTCTATATGATTCTTCCAAGTTAAGTTCTCATCAATATGTAATCCCAAAAAAGTTGTACTCTTAACATGATCAAGATGAGTAACATTTAAAATTATAGGAACAGACTGAGTGTACTTGTACTGGCTAGCACAAAATATTATATAATTTGATTTGAGAACATTTATACATAATTTATTGGCTAAAAGCCAAGTGGTAATTTTCCGGAGCTCAAGATTAAGATTCTGTACCGCTAAGTCTACTTTTTTGTCAGTATATAATAAACTTGTGTCATCTGCAAATAAGCAAAATGTAATAATATCTGAAGTGTTGCAGATGTCATTAATGTACAAGATAAACAATAAGGGACCCAATACAGAGCCCTGTGGTACACCGCAAGTTATAGGCTGTTCTGTAGATTTTACAGAATTATACAAAACATACTGGGATCTGTCACATACCGGTAAATAACTTTTAAATAAGTCCAGGGCTATTCCTCGGATACCATAATGTTCTAATTTACGAATCAAGATATCATGGTTAACTGTATCGAATGCTTTCGATAAATCCAAATGATGCCAATAGAAAAAATGTTTGTCATCTATACCATTACACAATTTGTTAACTACATAAGATGTCGCTAGATCAGTAGAGCGATACGTCTAAAACCAAACTGTGATTCCGAAAGAATTTCATGTTTATATATAAAAGATATTAATCGTGTATATATTAACTTTTCAAATAGTTTCTAAAATGTTGATAAAACAGAAATGGGTCTATAGTTTCCAATATCATGTTTCGAGCCTTTTTTATATATTGGTATAACCTGAGCTATTTTTATCCCATCAGCAAAAACTCCAGCTGTAAGGGATTTGTTGAAGACATAGCCTAAGCCAGCGGTTTCGCCAATGAATACTTGGCCTGTTTAATAACAAAAGAGTTTAATTCATCAAATCCAGGGGCCTTTCCTGGAGGAATTTTGTTCAGAGTGTCCACAATATCTTCTTGCGTAATGGGAGTCAAAAAGAGTGAATTTGAACACCTTTTTCTTAGGAATGCCTCAATGGGAGTATTACATAATTGTAGCTCACTGGCAAGTTTGCCTCCTATGTCAACAAAATACGTGTTAAAGGCGTCAGCAATTTCTTTGCTAACAGTGATTTTGTTACTATCAGTACAGAAATACGTTGGGTTCATTTTTTGTTTACGCCTATTGAGTAGTGAATTTATAAGTTTCCAAGTACCTTTAATATTATTTTTTTGTTGATTAAATTTTTTGCTTAAATAATTTTTCTTTGATGATTTTATAACAGAGTTAAGTTTAATTTTATACAAAGTATAATTAGATTTGTTCTGTGAAGTACGGTTTTTAAGAAACTTCTTGTACAAGTGGTTTTTCCTCCTAATAGAATTGTAGATACCCTCAGACATCCACGGTGACTTTGATTTATCATAACGATATTTAACTTCAACCACAGGAAAATGTCTGTCATAGAGTTGTTTAACGTGAGCCAAGAAGTTATTATACATACAATGGATATCATTCGATGACATTATACAATCCCAATTCAGATCATGAGTAAAATGTTCAATATACATGTATTATCGTTACCAAAAACTCGCCTTTTATAATTTGTATTAGCCTGAGCACTTTCTCTAAAGTTATCAATAATTGAAAATACCGGAAGATGGTCACTGATGTCAGTTATCAGAACACCTGAAGTATGGTTCAAATAATCATTTATTAGGATATTATCAATTAAAGTTGCACTATCAGTAGTAATCCTAGTAGGTTTGTTTATGGTGGGATAGAATGATTGAGAATCAAGAATATTCATAAAATTGTGTACAGTATTATCGGTATCACACCGCATTATAAATTTATGTTGTAATCACCCATAATATAATTTTTTGTTTTCAGTATTTAAACGACTTAATATTTCACCAAATGATCTGTGAAATTATTACATGATAAACACGGGGGTTTATAGACAACTCCAATGATAACATTTGGTTTATGGGAATTAACAAGCTCAATAAAACAGGATTCTGTTTCAGAGTAGTTTATACATAAATCATTACGAATTTTATACACAAGATCTTGTTTTATATAAAGTACAACTCCACCACCTCTTTTATTTTGTCTGCAGGAACCTTCCAATGTCTAATGTTGTAGTATTGGGACACCCCCCATTTTTTTAATGTACTGCCTCCCCCACTTTTCGTGGAACCACATTTGCATTTAATGTTTATCAGTACATGAGTGTACCAACTACTGTTTCATGTGAGATACCCCACCTTCACAGGAAACAGCTGTTGGGTACATGTGGCAAGATATGATGTCTCTTCCTGTGGGGCACTGGAGGGTTGTGTGATGGTCTTTGTGCGAGGGGTCATTCTGATCTAATCTCTTAAGACTTCGATGAGTGAGGGACATTGACCACCACACCAAGCTAAACCAGCGTCCATTTGTCTTTATTCTTGCAGGTATGTTGTATTCCTGTTCATTTTTATCTTGATGACAGATTATGGAAGTGAGGAAAGGAAATTAACATGTACATTTTGTGTCAGGATACAAAGTTTAGTTAAAAGTGATGCCAGAGTCTACTAAACTCTTAGCTTCTTCGTCTTTAAGAAAACACATGGTCAGAGTGTGCCAGAGTACAGAGGCAAATACTTAAGGCTTTACTCAATTTTGCCTTCATAAATGTTTCCTGTTTTGCCTGCTAATTATGTGTAGTCATTGTTAATTTCTGGATTGTCTTTTAATGGAAAAGATAAGTCGGACAGGTACGGCGTTCCCTTCAACTATTTTGTAACTTGGTACTTACAAGAAAGTACTGTCCTCCCAGGTTTAGCCGAGACTGCTCTTAGAGATATTAAGTTGCTTTTGACTTGCGTATACTAGACGGAAGTTGCCAGGTTCTTGAGAGCTAGTTTTGACGGTGTCATTTATAACTTTTATATTGTCCCACTCTATGGAGAGTGACATTGTGATAACGTTTTATGCTTGGACTGTTAAGAATAATTAAGAACAATTCCTTTGCTTACTCCATTTTACTTTATTTTATTGAAGACAGAGATTTCTCTATTATAAACTGTACCCTTTTTTGGCTTACTCCATACAATACTTCAGGACATTCTGTACTACTAGATGACATGTATGTATTGTACATGTGCATGAATTCTTTGATAGTGTAACGCAAATGAGCGAGATTTGCTATGCGATGCGAGCGCGAGCAAGCGCGAGCAAGAAATCAGAGTCTAACTACAGAGGGCGCTAGAGCGCTACTGCGGAAGTTAAGTTGCACACAATCGGCGCGCGAGCGGCAGTGCGTGTTCAGACATCGTCAGGAACGGACGTGCGGAGTGCTGAGCTCAGGTATTGGAGGCTACAGTGTGCGCTACCTCAATTCGAGCGTGGGCCACTGTTAAGAATACTTGAGTGGGACTGCGGTGGGATGCCGATAAGGAAACTAGGGATTAGTTTCTGGTCCGTGTACTAGGGGAAGGGAGTTAACTTACCTTTGGAAACTCTAGGGGGAGGCACTCGTAGCCTCGAGAGGCTACAACGGGAGGATCCAAACTAGGAGGCGCGTCAATCGCCGGGAGGCGGCACCGCTAGCGCTAGGCGGATCAGAGGCACTCATTCATTTATTTATTTGCTTGTAATCAGTTAATTATTGAGGGTACAACTTAATCGATAACTGGGAGGTTCAAGCAGCAGTACGTAATTGAGTGATAATTAAAGGAGTACACATCATCATTATTTCCTTGTCCCATTTACTCTTGTCCTGTGTCATGTCTGTCCCCGAGGAGGTTTATTGAGGGTCCAGTTATTAGCCCTGTGCATTAGGCGGTACATTTCCGCCCAACGGGCCTACTCCACCGGTCTTAGGTCTCTTGAAGGAGGTACCACACCCGTGATGAAAATGTTGTGTCCCTTGTACTTGTTATTCTTGAGATGTTTGGAAGCACTCTTGAGGATGAACTGTCTATCTGAATACCGGAGAAGTCGACAGTGGATGGGTCTTGGTCGTGGTGTTCCGGGTGTAGCAGGTAGTTGGCCCGTGCGATGTCGATTTCTATGCTGTCGGCACCCTCGTTGTGACTTTAGATAAAAACAAATCATGTTACATGTTATATTTCCGGAAACAAACGGCAGTAAACACCTGACATATTTTATCACACAGCTACAGGCATGTTTCTGAATTGGAAAAAATTGTCATTTTTGCCTCAATAGAATTAGTCAACAGTTCAATTAATTGTATTGAGAACAATACTTAATGGAACGTAATCTAGCCTACTACTGTACTTAAAGCCATTGTCACAACAACAGCAATTTATTTTTAAGATGATCTTCACTGTTTTTAAAAAAAGCCCCCTTTTCAGCATAATTATGGATTAAAAATTTTTTACCATGTTAATTACTATCCTACCACCCGGTTTTTGTTAATGGAAGCTGACATTTAATGAATATACAAATGATATGATTGACGCGATAGTCCATGAGGATCAGAAGTACCTATGATATTGTATGCAAGGCCATTGGATGAGTATTGCCAATAACTATTTCATGTCAAAAGATAGAGGGCAGTGTTGGTACCTACTGTAAAAACCTAGAGCTTTTATATTTTTTTTAATCATTTCCTGGTGACGTTAGGCCTTTAGAAAGCACACCTTAAAATTATGTTGTTTAAATCTATTGCACATGACCAAAGTCTATCCGCCGTGTGTGGCCTACTGCGCTCAAATGTTTACTTGTGTTTATTTTCGGTTACTAAGTGAGCCTACATGTATATTAATCTGCGACCTTTGATACTATGATGTTGTTGATCCATGTATACACCTGTTTTGAGCATGGTTTGATGCGTCGTATATTTCAGTGTACATTTTTTTGGGAGGGGGGTTATGACCACAAAGCAGTTTAGAAAAAAACATCTGAAAATGGCAAATCGTCATAACTTTCTTCAACCAAATAATCTTAAATATTCTCCCCATGAAAGCTGCATTTAATGATAATTGTTACTAAAACTGTTGTTATTGTTAGTGTGGAAGCTGTATACATGTACATACATGTATTTAAATGATTTTACGCAAATCATATTTACTTTTCTTTTCATGGATGAAAATATGGTTTCATTGCGAGCTTTGTAAGAAAACGATGAGAGTGTAGCAAATGCATTTTTATAAAAGCAAATTTATAGAACCTTCCATGAATATTAGCTGTCGATTGGTTCGGGTTTTTTTATGCATTTTTTTTTTCAAAGCAACTTAGCTCTTAAATAGCCCATTTTAAAAATGAACTTCAAACACATGTCAAAATACCCCCAACACTAGGTTCAGCAAATACCCCCAACACTAGGTTGCACAAATAAATATTTCAGAAAGAAATTACCAGTTTCAGCAATGTGAAATCATTTGAATTGTTTAATTGTTCTAATTATCCAATCAGTCTTCTAATAGTTCATAGAAGTCCCAAATGGTCTACATACCGATACATAAAACATCCATCACATACATGTACAGTTGATGAAGAAATGTTATGTATAAATGATGGAAGACTGGAAAATTCAAATGACTTCGCATTATCCAACTTTAAAAAAAAGAGATTTCCATTTTTCGCATTTCTACCTTTACCGTTAAGATATTTATGTCAGGTGTTTACTCACCTAATTTCATATTTGTTTCCGTTGAACCAAAATCTGCAATTACAGAACAGAAAACAAATGTTCAAAAGAGATTCTAAACAAGCTATTTCTTTAATTTAAAGGTTTGCAGATTTGATTTCTGTTTGTTTTTCAGTTGCATGGAAAGCATTTTCATAAAAATGTCAATTCTTTTTTTAATAGTACTCAAGATCTGCAACTGTGGCATGAAAGATTTGAAAAAATGTTATAAGCTTTCTACAAATTGTGTTAAGCCTAACTGAATTTTCATTAATTTGTATAAAATGAGTTTTTTAATTAAAAAGAATGTTATGTTTTTGTAATACCAGAGATAAGATTGTCAATTATTAAACAAGTCCGAAAATTAACGAACTGCGTCAAAGATGCATATCTTCCTATACTAATAATGTCCGTCTCTCAGATTCAAAAGTCTAAAAGATCTCATGCCCGTAATACTGCCTAGAGTTGATAATTTTGTTTAGCTGCATTTCTTATCAATCCACTGGGGATGTTTGCAAAAAAAAAATATATAACAAATTGTTTGAAACCTAAGTTATAAAAAAAACATTCTGAATGACTCACCCTTATGTTAAGGAGTCTTCGTAATGGAGTTGCTGAACATCACGTGTCTGTCAATGTGTGATTGTTTATTTACTTTTATGTTCTTAGATGAAGAACATTTTCAAGTCAAACTGGAATTCATCTCAGGTGTTTAATACAAGGGCGGATCCAGGGGGGGGGGTCAAAGGGGGCCATTGCCACCCCCCCCCCAAACGAAACCAATTTTTTTTTTTGTAACATCGCAATAAAGGCAGGCAATGAGTACACCACTATCTTTTCCTCAAAAAAAAACATAAGTTAAAGTGGTCAGAAATTGCCTCAGATCGCACCACAGAGCATCTAGAATCCAAAAAAAAATCGGGGCCCTTAAGCGGGTCCCGAACCCCACGCCGTAATTTTTTTGACCCATTTTTTTCTGGGGACCAAATTTTTTTTTTTTGCCCTCCCCCCAAAAAAAATTGTGTTCTGGATCCGCCCTTGGTTTAATACTGCATTACGGGCATACCCCCAGCAAAGGAGCAGCGTTTTCTGCCTCAAAGGCAACCTCTGGAAATATTTATTTATTTGTTTTAAACAATGTAAGGAATGGCATTTATCTGGGGAGATGAACAAGATAACATAAGGTTGCCGAATCACTGAAACAAAATGGGAGGAATGATTAATAAATTAAGACAGGCCTCTTGCTTGTCTTAATTTAGGCTTTCACTAATGCTTGTGGAATGTTAATTTGCATAACAAGATGGGATACAAAAGCGATGTTGTGTGAACAGTTAAGTGACATCATGGTAACATGCAGGGTTAATATAATGAAACACCATTAGTAGAGCCAGCCTTGGAGACATTGGAGTATGGTTTCGATGAAGGTCTTGGTCTTGAAGGAAGTATGACATTTATTCTGCTTCCTTCTTCGTCTGCGGTTAAAGATTTAGGCTCTGTGAAGGGGAAGTGCGCAGTCAGAATTTCTGGCTTTGGCTACTTTGGCTATATATTCCTGAAGAAAAGTAAGGATACTTTCAATATTGACGATTCTCATCTAGTCAGTGTTTTCAAACAAAGGTTTGAGGAAAGAATGTTTAAACTTGAAATGCTTGTGAGCATTTGTTAAGGTGGACATGGCAAGACTTGTTATATTTTTTTTCAGGAAGTACCAGCACTGAAGCTGCTTTTTCTATCAGCGTGCAGGTGCATCAGATAAAAACTAAGCTGCCTTGGTGTTGTACATGTTATTGCGTGCAACAGGAAAAGTAAGGCCACATTAAAAAGGGTGCCATATTAAGCATCAGCATCTCAAATCCTATAAAAAAGTTGACGAGTTTTAAAACACCGACACCCAACTGCAACAAACACAGGAACAGATCTATGACACTCATCGAGGGTGGGATACAATTTCAGAATATTACTAATTAACGAAGTACTCAGGGCATGTTCACAAAAGACTTGTATCTGTATTTTTGCAGAACAGGCTGGTCGTTTTAGCTTTCAACTAGATCTGACTAGGACCCAAAATGTCCTAGTCAATGTCTTGAAAATGAAAACTTGAAAGTCCTTTTTTCTCCACTTGCATCCAGCTGATCCTGAACGCTGTCAAATTTGACTGTTTCCATTCATTCGGACCGCAATTTGTTTTAGTGAAAACATTGAGATGTCTTGAACGCATCCTCCAATATGTGACTCTGCATCAATCCTGGACACATTTCAAGCTGACAAAAATTAACAAAACATACATGCAGTTCTAAAAAAAGGAGCGGGCGTGCATCGATATGCGAAGTACAAGAGCCACCACGAAGGTCACCACCATGAAGGAAATTGAAGACAAGATAAAATTTACTGGATATCAGTGAAGGTGAAGTTGATCTGAGAAATGGTGGTGTAGTTGAAACTGGTGGACCAGCTGTGGTGGAATTTGATGATGTTGTTGAACCTATAGTGGATGGGTCAGCAGGCATACCAGTGGGCACCGGTGGTGTGGTCCAACCTATAGTTGAAGGCACCGTTGAACCTAACTCATGTGTAGTTGGTGGTTCATTTGAAATGAATCTTGCAGTACCGGTAGATGCCACAGTTGAAGTGAACCCTGTAGTTGGTAAAACTGTTAATTGGGCCAGACCATGTGCTAGTTAAGTGGAATCTACTGATCTTACTCACTTGGCAGAAAATACACCAGATCTCTGTCACTGAATCTTATTTACACCATGCAGCATTTGTTAATGTGTCTTTACTTAAATAGAATCGAGCATAAATGCGTATGCACGTAGAGGGCAACAGTCTGAGCATTACAAACAACAGGCCACCATTTTGTCAATGGAATAAGGATGTGGCATCCGGGCCAAATTTTGGGACTTTCAATTTTGGCAAAAAAAGGATATGCCAACCCCAGCGAAAAAAAAAAAATTATAAGCATTTTATCAAATTTTACTGGATTATATGGACATGCTCTGGTCTACATTAATTTACTCCTATCACTGGTTACGCATAGGTAGCTTTTGTAGAAATTGGTTAGTGCTTGAAGCCCGTTGATGGAATGGGCGAGGCTTCATTTGAAAACAAAGGTGCTTGGCTGCACCGTCCACTGACATGTGAGTCTTTATCTTTTTCTACTGATTAAAATAGTTGTACAGTGGCAATCTTAGTACATGTATTAAAAGAATTGAAAAACAAAACAAAACAAAAATCCTGTCATAGCGGACCACCATCATAACAGACTGTCATTTTAACTCACTTTTCCCGACGGGAAAATATAAACCCAACATTTGTACCATAGATGCAACTTTACAGATGTGAAAATTCTATGGCGTTGGTCTACAGGGGTTGTGGTACGTGATTGCACAAGATGATGGGTATTAATGGAAGCACATTCAATGTAGATGCATAGACACTGGAAGCTGAACTTGCTATAATGCAAGATAATTATACTCATCTTGAATTCCAGAAAGACTAAAAGGGCAACCTTGGAGGATTATTCTTCTCACACAAAAAAAACAAATGGTTCCAAATGTCTCACTCGTTCCTTACACACTCGTATGGGTTATTTCCCCCAAATGCCTCCGCTTGTTACTAAAGAGTAACGTCAAAAACTTTCCAATATGGCTCTATTCTGCTTCCAATGCCTATGCAAAATGATGGTTATGAGTGGTTACGTGATGTGTGTTTTATTTACCTGTTGGGGGCTTGCCATCAGTACCTGTTGGTTGTGTTGGTTCTGGAGGAGGTGTTGTGGGGACTGTAAGTTCATGCAATACAGATATATAATGATGATGTTAATAACACTGGTGTGTTAAAGTAAACATGCAAAGCTCCATGTATTGTATTGTATAATTTATAACATCTTCCCCGACTTGGCACTGCAACCTTGAATTGGCTTGAGTAATTACCAATCAACAAATCTATACAGGAAGAAAAGTTCCTTAGGATGCTGTTAGCACTGGCAAAGCATTTTCCAAGACTGATGACAGCATAAATTATTTGATTGCAGGTCAAGTCGCCCCCTGGCCGACTCGCCCCTTACCGACTCGCCCCTTACCGACTCGCCCCCTGACTGACTCGCCCCCTGACCGACTCGCCCCTTACAAGCTCGCCCCCTGGCCGACTCGCCCCCTAGCCGACTCGCCCCCTCGTCAACCCGCCTCCTAGCCGACTCGCCCCCTGACCGACTCGCCTCTTGACCGACTCGCCCCCTGGAAAACGATGCACCGTACGGGGACATCGTGAAAAAAATAATAAAAAATAAAAGACAGTGGAGGAGAACACATTGCCCGGTATAATGTGTGGTAACTGCGGTCACTACATGTATACTTACTTTGTATATACACTTGTATACACTTTAAGTTTAACCACCATTTTTTCCATGTTCTTTTGAAGTCTGCAGGCTATACAAAAATAAAAGACGAAATGAATCGTCTGCATTCTGCAAGTGTTGTCGAATCACTTCAAGAAATGTCAAGGCCTGAGGAAAATCGTTTATTTGTATTTGGGGGGGGGGCCTCCGATTTTCTTAAAAAGAAAAAAAAAAACAATCTTTATTTAACGGAAATGCATATTTAACGCAAACTGCATCCAAATTCACATACAACTTACAAGGTTTCCAAATAGTCACATACAAGACTTCTGGCTACGCAACCGGCAGTCCCAGGCGTCACAGGGGAGCCTCCTAGCAACAGTATTTCTAAGCAACCAGGTTGGAATGTGATGGGAATGCGGCCATGCACCTGTGGCTCAGATAGCTAATCACTCCAGTTGCGTGTGGATGGAAGTCATTCATGAAAGCAGACGGTCCGTGATGAAAGCAACCAATGGCATATTTATTTGCCGGGAACCGGCTCATTTCATTGGCTGAGATACTATCATCGCTGTTTATCATCTGAGAATCTTCCAATTACTGGCGGCAAGTTCTCAAAGGCCTTAAAGTTCGGTGGCCTACAGCTGAACCCAAATGTATATGCTTTGTAACGAACAAGAGTGGCATTGTATCAATTTGAACAATGCGGCTATCAATCATTCTCCGGAAAGGCTTTTCGGAGCTGAGATTTTATTTGGGCATTTTTTTTTCTCAGAGACGGGGGAAAACTTTTTGCGAAAAATGTGGAAAACTGAATTGAACGTGAAATTTCACTACCTCCGTGTTGTGTAAATGCACATAGATAAACGATTAGGGGATGATATTCCAAGTCCAAATAATTCATTAAATGTAGGGCTCCCAATGTCTTTTTTTCGTAGTACGATTTTATTCTTCGCTTATTTAAAAGATAAAACTGCATGGCCTACATTTTTTTTGTAAATGTTACTCTAGAATATAATTATTTCGGAATACATTTTGAAATTAAGTTTGAAGTCAAAGGGCTGTTGATAATCTTATTTGTAATTCGTTTTAAAATAAGGAAAAACTAAGCAGAATTCGTATTAAAATTTCCCCTGGAATCTACAAAAAAAATTAACTGAGAGTTCAAAACTTAATGGGCTAGGTTGTTTGAAATCGTTTTACTTTAAAAAGAAATCGAGAGAACAAGACATACTAAATCGTATTAAAATAACCCCTATTTATTTGATGTCTCTCTCTATCTGAGGCCGGGACAATATAAAGGGATGACGATTAATTCTTCGTGTATTTAAAAAAATAAAACGCATGGCCTATTATTTTGTGAAAATGTTTTACTCTAGAATATATTTTGGAATATATTTTGACGCTATTATTTGAGGGATGTTGTTAATCCTGATCATATTCATTTAAAAATAAGAAAAACCGAGCATAATTCGTATTAAATTTACACTGGAATCTACAAAAGAATTAACTTAGAGTGCAAACTTTAACGGGCTAGGTTTTTTTTTTAATCATTTTGCTTTTAAAAAAATATTTAGAGTAAATCTCTCTCTGAGGCCGGGAAAATAAAAAAGGGGTTGACGATTTTATTCTTCATTTATTAAAAAAAACCCACATGGCCTACATTATTTCGTGTACCGGTACATGTTCTACTCTAGAATATATTTTGGAATATATTTTGACATGAAGCATTAAATGCAAGTGCTGTATTAAATGTGCCCCCTATTCCAGCCGGGAAATAGAAAAGTGTCTTATAAAAATATATTCTTGGTTTGAAAGAAATTTTGAGACAATGATTGACAGGCGACCTTCAAAACTTATACATTGTATAAGTTTTTGTTGATAATTATGTATGATAGTTATGTTCAAAGCGATTGATTTGATGACCGCCCGTCCGCCCGCCATATAATGACTCCTCAAAAACGAAAAAGATAGCCATGTTCTCAAAGGGATGTATTTAATGCCCACCCGCCCTAAGACGACTCGTAAAAAAAAAATTAAAAAAATAAAAACAGTTGCGAAAAGGGGGCTACGCGCAGGCCCCACGGGCACCGACTCCGGAAAAATGACGCTTGCATTTGTACCAGAAATCCTTCAAATTGGTGTTCGAATAATGTTACAATGTACGTGTTCCCCTCCACTGTCTTTTATTTTTTATTATTTTTTTCACGATGTCCCCGTACGGTGCATCTTTTTCCAGGGGGCGAGTCGGTCAGGAGGGGAGTCGGTCAGGGGGCGAGTCGGCTAGGAGGCGGGTTGACGAGGGGGCGAGTCGGCTAGGGGGCGAGTCGGCCAGGGGGCGAGCTTGTAAGGGGCGAGTCGGTCAGGGGGCGAGTCAGTCAGGGGGCGAGTCGGTAAGGGGCGAGTCGGTAAGGGGCGAGTCGGCCAGGGGGCGACTTGACCTGACACCAATTATTTGTATAATTTGGAAGACGTGAATCATGCTTCAAGCATGGCCGCAGCTACAAATTTAGCTGATTAAATTGTTTACCTACCATACAATTACATTTTCATGGGAAATGGGCATATCATAAATAATCTTTTGAGACGCATTGCATGTGATTCCATTCATGGTGAGATCATTATTGGAGTCGTGAGCTTCTTGCAATAGCCTAGCGTTAGGCCAGGTGACATGATAAAGATATTTTTTGGTAAGTAAAATAATCATAAACTTTGGTACGTGGGTCATTCCACCGGGTTGGGGAACAAAGTGTGACATATGACCATATTAAAATAAACATGAAAGCCTTGCTAGCAGTTACTCTACCATGGGCGTCGCGAGGGGGGGGGGGCAAGGGGGGACAAGTGCCCCCCCCCCCCCCTGGAAAAGCAACAACAACAAAAAGGAAGAAAAAAAAAAGAAAAAAAAGAAAAAGAAAAAGAGGCGCGAAGACAAAGTGGTGTAAATTTAATGAGTTGGGGGGGGGGGGGCAAAATGTCCCTGCCCCCCTCTAAAATTGATACATCGAGAATGTGTTGAGAAATACAAGCATTTTTTGGCAACTTTTTTTTGCCCCCCTCTAGAAAAAATCCTGGCGACGCCCATGTACTCTACATAATATTTGTTGTTGGATGTTTCACTACTGCAGAAAGTTTGAAATCATTTCAATGTATTTTGCCAACAATATGAGCAAAAAATGTTATTTTGGACGTAACATTGACACGTTTACCGACGGGATAAATATAAACCCAATAATTTGTACCATAGATGCAACTTTACAGATGTGAAAATTCTATGGCGTTGGTCTACAGGGGTTGTGGTACCTGATTGCACAAGATGATGGGTATTAATGGAAGCACATTCAATGTAGATGCATAGACACTGGAAGCTGAACTTGCTATAATGCAAGATAATTATACTCATCTTGAATTCCAGAAAGACTAAAAGGGCAACCTTGGAGGATTATACTTCTTCTCACACACAAAAACCAAAGGGTTCCAAATATGTCTCACTATTCCTTAAACACTCGTATGGGTTACTTCCCCCAAATGCCTCTGCTTGTTACTTAAAGAAAAACTTCAAAAACTGTCCAATATGGCTCTATTCTGCTTCCAATGCCTATGCAAAATGATAGTTATGAGTGGTTATGTGTTTTATTTACCTGTTGGGGGCTTGCCATCAGTACCTGTTGGTTGTGTTGGTTCTGGAGGAGGTGTTGTGGGGACTGTAAGTTCATGCAATACAGATATATAATGATGATGTTAATAACACTGGTGTGTTAAAGTAAACATGCAAAGCTCCATGTATTGTATTGTATAATGTATAACAACTTCCCCGACTTGGCACTGCAACCTTGAATTGGCATGAGTAATTACCAATCAACAAATCTATACAGGAAGAAAAGTTCCTTTGGATGCTGTTAGCACTGGCAAAGCATTTTCCAAGACTGATGACAGCATAAATTATTTGTATAATTTGGAAGACTAAATTGTTTAAATGATTAAATTAATGATTAAATTGTTTACCTACCATACAATTACATCTTCATGGGAAATGGGCATATCATAAATAATCTTTTGAGACGCATTGCATGTGATTCCATTCATGGTGAGATCATTATTGGAGTCGTGAGCTTCTTGCAATAGCCTAGCGTTAGGCCAGGTGACATGATAAAGATATTTTTTGGTAAGTAAAATAATCATAAACTTTGGTACGTGGGTCATTCCACCGGGTTGGGGAACAAAGTGTGACATATGACCACATTAAGAAAAGCATGAATGCCTTGCTAGCAGTTACTCTACATAATATTTGTTGTTGGATGTTTCACTACTGCAGAAAGTTTGAAATCATTTCAATGTATTTTGCCAAAAATATGAGCAAAAAATGTCATTTTGGACGTAACATTGACACCGTGTCAGTGTTACGTCCAAATATGACATTTGTACCTGTTTTTTTAATTTCTGCAAAACATTACCCAAATTCACTTTGCGTACTTCTTACTATACATGCAACACAATAAGAAAAGCTTTTGTTATGGTAGTCAGGTATCAAATGGAGCAGAAATGATAGCTTGGTTGTGTGGACGTAACATTTACACGGTGTAAAACCCAAATGTCACACTTCCATTGAGTGATTTTTACACAGTTTTATCCACAATTGAGGTATTGTTTCTGCTATATTTGAACCCTGACCATATTTTTGTCAAAGTACTTTCAAATGATTTCAAACTTTCTCAAATATTGAAAAACCCTGAGACAAATATTATGCTAAGCAATTGTTTAGAATGCATTGATACTTTTAATAATATTTATAACCAAATATATGGATGTAACATGCACTGCTTCCCAACCCGATGGAATGACCCACATACTTCTGGGTGTTACAACTGATAATGTAGTAACCAACCGATAACGTATCACCAACCGATAATGTATCACAAATTGACCGATATTGTATCACTAACCGATAATGTACCAAAAATTGACTAATAGTGTAGTAAAATTTGTATCCGATAATGTATCACGTGTCGACGGATAATATAACTACAAAATAGCTGTATCCGATAATGTATCACCACGGAACGGATACTGTATCAACCGATAATGTATCAAAAATCAACCGATAATGTATCAGTATGGGGAAAAGGTGTACACAAATGTTTGTTTTATGTCCGATTATCCCGCCCCACGTTTTGACCAGGGAGGGGGGTCTGGGCTAGTTGATCACCACCACCCCGATTATTTTGTATTTAGAGAAAAGGGCAGATTTTGAGGTATTTTTCAAACTTCCAACCGACGAAATGTATTAAATAGTACTGAGAAAGGAGAAAAAATACAAATAGCTTGAAATGCGCTGGGACGTTTGTATCATGAACAGCGCCCCCAGTGTCATGTGGTCTCCAGCAAGCCCACCGCCCCCCCTCCCCCCCCCGTTTGTATTTCACGGCCAGGACTTCTATTTTTTTAAGCTATCCCCCATCCCGAAGTCCCCGGCAAAGATTTACGCTACTGTTGCAGGGGCGGATCCGGGGGGGGGGTCATCAGCAAAAAAAGTTGAAAATGTACACGGGTTTTTTTCTCCGGACACTTGGCCTCCGTAAAATAAAAAACAATTGGGGGAAGGGGGTACCAAATTTCTATATGGGGGCGCTGTTCAAATTCGACGATTATTAACACTGGATTACAGAATGGTGTAGAAATACACCCTATCTAAGCTGCCTCCGTCCGTATTTTGAACAGGCGGACATTATACTAGTAATTTATTTGGGGGGGGGGGGTGTCACAGAAGAGGAGGGGGGGGGTGCATTATTTTTTAAGGAATTTGTATGCAATTTGTTTTGGGACACAGCTGGGACCCCCGCTTGGATCCGCGCCTGTGTTGGCCTCAAGGAAGCGGCAGGTTCGTGACGTTTGGACCCCAAACTGTGTGGGTTCAACAAACTGAAGTCAGTGGGTAGACAAATAACGAATGACGTCACATGCGAACAGTGCCCCCCCCCCCCCTACAAAAAGCTGGGGCATTATTTTGTACGGTACAGTAATATTGTGTACATGATTGTAGGATTTTATCAGCGCTCCCCGTTGAAAATATGGCACGACCCCCGCCCCCCCATCCCCCCCCCCACCCCCCCACTAAATGACCAGTAATGCTGTGATTGTGCCCTTTTCAAATCTGTAAGAAAAAAAATCGACTGGGGTCGACAAGGGACCCATGAAGCTTGATCGCATCTAGACTATCTTCGACGATTGCCGCCTAAATCCGGTAAACTTGTTACATTGTATCTTTTAGTCAAGTTCACTATGTCCAGATTTTGAACTTCGTTAACTTTTTGGGGGGATTTGCAAACCTATACATTTTTGGAATCTGTGTGGTATAGGAAATCAGAAAACCAATGTTTACAATTTGCCGGAAGCATGCATGGCAGCCATCTTGGATTTTTAAAATGGCCGCCTTCAAAATGGGTGTTTCTCAATATCTCAGCATCCAGGTTGCCTAGAGTCATGATTTTAACGGCTAAACATACATTTTCAGGGGTGAGGAAGCCAGTGGTACAAAGCAAAATAAGCTAAACATAACCACAAAGCGGCCATCTTGGATTTTCAAAATGACCGCCTTCAAAACGGGTGTTTCTCAATATCTCAGCATCAAGGTGGCCCAGAGTCATGATTTTAACGGCTAAACATACATTTTCAGGGGTGAGGAAGCCAGTGGTACAAAGTAAAATAAGCTAAACATAACCACCAAGCGGCCATCTTGGATTTTCAAAATGGCTGCCTTGAAAATTGGTGTTTCTCAATATCTCACCATCCAGAGGACAGATGACTTCACCATCAACGAGGTTGGAGTCTCTTGCTCATATCAGCTGACACAGCTGGGATTGGTTGTCGCCTCTTTTCTATCCAGGATGAAAGACGGCAGACATTCCAGCAAGATCCCTGGTTGGGCAGGCTACAACTCACTGCTGTCTACAAGCCAGTCCGTGACCAAGGTTGGAGCCTTACCACTACTGCCAGAGGTGGCATACGAGTGGCCGACCCTACTGACTGTGATCATGCAAGCAAGTCAGCTGAGGTACTTGGCAGTTGGTGAAGATCATCCGACGGTCATTTCATTTGATATGGCTCTCTACGAGAAGGTGGTGCAACTGTTAGATGCCAGGCCTTATTTGAAGCACACAGTTGTCCCCAGACTGGGCGAACTACACGTCGTCATGGCTGCTCTGCGAGCTCTCGGAGCCTCCATGGAGAACTCCGGCATAGATGATGCCTGGATGGAAGCTGACGTCTATGGTTCTGCCACAACAAGACAAATCCTGAAATGCACACACTACAAGCGTGCTCTTCGTGCACACACCCATTCATATGTAGCACTCTATGAGATGGCACTGGAGGAGTTCTTCACGGACAACCCACAACTGAAAGACATCTGCTTGGAAGCAACGGAGGTAGTAGAAGCTGCCTGCTCTGAGGGGAACAAATGCACAAAGGCTGAATCCGTGAAACATGCCAACATCACCCTCCTTCAAGCCTTGACCAATGCTGAAGTGCGGAAGACATTCCAGGACTGGGAGACCCAAAGATCCAAGAATGCCATGTTCAAATCAATGATGAACTACCTACACCGAGACAAGGGAAGGATCCGATCCAATATCAGATCAGAGATGACACCAGCATCAAGCACATCCCAATGAGCCAGTTCCTTTCCCACGACAAAACGAAGGCTGATCTGACTGAGTATCTGGCAGCAAAAACCCTGGAGTACAACCAAGACTCGTCAAAGCTGGTTATCGCATCTGCCGCAGGACGTGCTAGGAGCAATAGCGAGCTGCTAATCGAGGACAACAATCACGAAGAGGCGGACACGCTGCTAATCTATCATGCAGTGCTGGCATCACAGAGGAACCCACCTGATGCAGAGTTGGTGGTCTTCTCCCCAGAAACTGATGTTCTGGTGCTGGTCGTAGCACATTATGACCTTCTGCTGAGAAACACGTCCATGTCAATGGCTTCCGGAGTGGTCCAAGTGCAGCCAATATGGACAGATCTAGGTCCAGAAAGAGCAAAGGCTTTGCCGGCCTTCCACGCATTCACGGGGGCAGACAACACTGGGAGGTTCTCTCGCATAGGAAAGGCAACCTGGCTGAAAGTCTACCTCAAAGCAGGCGGAGTAGTCATCAATGCTCTGCAGATGCTTTCAGATGCCGCTGAAGTCACTGAAGAGCTGCTGTCAACGCTGGCTACATTCGTCTGTGCTGCATACGCGCCAAAGGGCATCCAGATTGCGAACATCCCTGAGCTGCAATGGCATCTTTTCTGCAAGCATATGGCTGAAAGTGACAAGCTGCCTCCCACCCTTGGTGCTCTCAAACAGCACATCCACCGAGTCCAGATCCAGGCCACAGTATGGGGCCAGGCAAGCATTGCTCAGCAGCAGTTCCTGGATCCGCTGCAGCATGGCTTCTACAAGGACACAGCAGCTGATCAGGTGAAGCCAATCACAACTAAGGTCCTCCCAGCCCCCAAGGCCATCATTGAGATGGTGAGATGCCAGTGCAGAGCAGACTGTTCAACATCTCGATGCTCTTGCAGGTCCAAGAACTTATCATGCACAAACCTCTGCCAGTGCAGCACCCAGTGCCAGAATGATAAGGACTCTAGGAATGACATGTTGCCGACCAGTGACAGTTATGATGATGATGTGTAAAGATTCTGCTACATAACAAAGATTTTGTTATACCACACTTATTTTGTCATGCTATTGTAGCGCGACAGACCGCTGCCACCATTTAGCGAAATAACCCGAGTCCGTTTGGCCGAAATATACCGCCGACTTCCAATGTAGTAGCTCACAAATCAGATGGGGGAGGGGATAATTAAATAATAGACAAGGACAAAGGAATTATATTGGACACTGACAACTGGGTTTCATGTACCGTAATAAAAGATATAAGATTTATTCAATACTCAGTAGGGCCTGTAATTAAGGGGTGTGCATATGTGAATGAATGTGCCTCTTATTTGCTATGTGGGAGCCTCCTGTGGGGGGCTTATTGCGCACCGCGCCTCCTATAACAAAGGGGTTGCAGCCGCTTGTAACGAGCGCCTCTAGTGCACCCGGCTCTCCTCTGTGCTCTGGCCGCGACTGCTCATGCAGCCTCCAGTGAATCCTAGTTAGATCCAGTCAGCCTCCAGTAGCTCGCTGTGATCCCGATCCCAGTGAGGGACCAGCGGTACCCAGATCGTGAGTAAGCCTCCCGATCCTGTCCCGATGGACGTGTAGCCCAGATCCTGAGTAAGCCTCCTGTAGCTCCTGTGAATCCTGGTTAGATCCAGTCAGCCTCCAGTAGCTCGCTGTGATCCCGATCCCAGTGAGGGACCAGCGGTACCCAGATCGTGAGTAAGCCTCCCGATCCTGTCCCGATGGACGTGTAGCCCAGATCCTGAGTAAGCCTCCTGTAGCTCCTCCTCGCGCCGTGCACGACTGGAGTCTCGCTTCCGCAGTTCAGCTAACCAGCTATACTCACCAAGTCAACTTGCCCGGCGAGTCCCACCCGAGAGAGAGAGAGAGAGCGCGCGCGATACGCTCGGCTTTTATAGCCGTGCCGCGGACGTAGCAGTGAGTCCTACATTGCGGACGTGGAAGAACCACGACTGTGCTGCGCGCCTAGCGCGCGGCGATAGCGCCCTCTTTTGACGCCTTTATACAGCGCAGAGCTGATTTCGCTACACTATCATGATATTGAAGTTGTCCAAGAAGCTGCCTAGACATGCTGGAGGTTTGACTTGCTACATGTAGAAGTTTTGAGCCATTTAAAAAATGTATTATAATGAAATGAACATGAAAATCTGCTTTGTGGTTATGTTTAGCTGAGTTTACTTTATACCACTGGCTTCCTCACCCCTGAAAATGTATGTTTAGCCGTTACAAGCATTACTCTAGGAAACCTGGATGCTGAGATATTGAGAAACACCAATTTTCAAGGCAGCCATTTTGAAGATCCAAGATGGCCGCTTGGTGGTTATGTTTAGCTTATTTTACTTTGTACCACTGGCTTCCTCACCCCTGAAAATGTATGTTTAGCCGTTAAAATCATGACTCTGGGCCACCTTGATGCTGAGATATTGAGAAACACCCATTTTGAAGGCGGCCATTTTGAAAATCCAAGATGGCCGCTTTGTGGTTATGTTTAGCTTATTTTGCTTTGTACCACTGGCTTCCTCACCCCTGAAAATGTATGTTTAGCCGTTAAAATCATGACTCTGGGCCACCTTGATGCTGAGATATTGAGAAACACCCATTTTGAAGGCGGCCATTTTAAAAATCCAAGATGGCCGCCATGCATGCTTCCGGCAAATTGTAAACATTGGTTTTCTGATTGCCTATACCACACAGATTCCAAAAATGTATAGGTTTGCAAATCCCCCAAAAAAGTTAACTAAATTACACAGTGAACTTGACTATTTTGTGTCAGCTCAAGTTACATGGTCATTTCAGATGGTAGTTTTGCTATACACATGCCTCGCCACTCGTATGTGTTCCCGGTTCATGCACAGCGCGTATTTTGAATGATGCACAATTTATATTGGGGGAGAGAATAGTCTGGGAGACCATCGCAAGTTAAATTGAACGTATGCGCGCGCCGACGTTGCCTGGCGCTCATGCGAAGACGCTGCTGCTATGTAATAGCCACATTCTGGCACATTCTGGAAGTGGTGTGGAACTTTGCGCGCGAACCAGTACAGAACAAGTACGCACGTGCTGTGTCCCGTCCATTGATCTCCATACGGAGATCAATGGTCCCGTACGTCCATGGGGCTCTCAAAAGTGGTAAAACGCGCCCTCTTGTGTCGCAGCACGGAGCCCATATGGAGGCCAAGTGTCCGGAGAAAAGAACTTGTCCACATTTCGGCGCGGATAGGCGAGTGCGGTTACCCCTCCCCCCCCCCCCCCTTGACATCAAAAGCTGGATACGCCACTAGCCTAGGCCCACTTGGAAGTAGAGCGTCTCCAAACCAGAGCAACTCCCTACCTCCCAAATTAAAAAAAAAATATATTCTCAATGATAAACTTTCTCGAGTGGGGACTTATCATAGTAAAGGCACTTATTAGACTTTAATTAATTTGCAATATTTCCACCTTTTCCCAATACTGATACATTATCGGTTGATTTTTGATACATTATCGGTTGATACAGTATCCGTTCCGTGGTGATACATTATCGGATACACTTATTTTGTAGTTACATTATCCGTCGACACGTGATACATTATCGGATACAAATTTTACTACACTATCAGTCAATTTTTGGTACATTATCGGTTAGTGATACAATATCGGTCAATTTGTGATACATTATCGGTTGGTGATACGTTATCGGTTGGTTACTACATTATCAGTTGCAACACTGGGAAGGTACATTGTAAAAAATGAATGTCTTGAAGTACAAATTTAGATGTAACTTCTTGTTCACCGTGGATCCAGTCTATCTTATTTATGTGCATTACCTAAGTCAAAAAATGACAAGTTTAAAATGTTGAGATCGGCCTAATAAAATGTATAAACCACTTTAAACATACCAACAAAATGTTTATTGTTAGGCCCTCAAACATTTGCCTAAAAAAAAAGCGATTGGTGGATTTTTATGTTTTGGGTATCAGATTAAGTATCAAATACTGAGGAAAAAAATCATGCAAAAAGCACTTTGGGTTGCTGAGAAAATGCCAATTACGTAAAAGTAGTAATTTTCCATCCGGTACACAAATACTTTAAAACAGTGAACTTTGTACTGTAAGCCTACTGTGCAATTATCCTTCACTTTTGAATGGCATGTCTTTAATATTTTGATATATTTATGATGCTGTTAAAGGTTTAAAATAGGACTCAAAAAGATGAGATACCTGTTCTGGTGGAAAATAAAAGGTCCATCAAATTCATTTGTACTCTTGTGACCCAGGCGTCAATCGGTGGGGGACGGGAAAACAAAAACCATTTATACCATAAAAACATTTATACCATAAATGCAACTTTACAGATGTGACACTAGTATGGAGTTGGCCTACAGGTGCTACGGTACGTGATTGCACAAGATGATGGGTATTAATGGAAGGGGGTCTACCCTATGTTCCCCAATACCGATGTTCCCCAAAATCCTTAGGATAAGGGCGAGGGTTAGGGTTAGGGTTAGGGTTATAGGGTAAGGATTTTAGGGAACATCGGTATAGGGGAACATACATGTAGGTATGTACGCAATGGAAGCACATTCAATGTAGATGCATAGACACTGGAAGCTGAACTTGCTATAATGCAAGGTAATCATACTCATCTTGAATTCCAGAAACACTAAAAGGGCAACATGGGAGGATTATACTTCTTCTCACACAAAAAAACAAAGGGTTCCGAATGCCTCACTTCTTCCTTACACACTCGTATGGGTTATTTATTTCCCCCAATTTAATGCCTCTGCTTGTTACTAAAGAGTAACGTCAAAAACTTTCCAATATGGCTCTATACTGCTTCCAATGCCTATGCAAAAAGATAGTTATGGGTGGTTACGTGATGTGTGTTTTATTTACCTGTTGTGGGCTTGCCATCAGTACCTGTTGGTTGTGTTGGTTCTGGAGGAGGTGTTGTGGGGACTGTAACTGTAAGTTCATGCAATACAGATATATAATGATGATGTTAATAACACTGGTGTGTTAACGCAAACATGCAAAGCTCCATGTAATAGGTATTTCCATCAAATTCTTTTGTACTCCTGTGACCCAGGCGTCAATCGGTGGGGGATGGCTGGGGGGGGGGAACAAGTCCCCGAATAAAAATTGTACCCTATTAATTTTTTATAATGATTCTATAGCTCAGAACAGCTGATTCAATGACTCTAAACTAGAAAATGATGTTTAAAAGATGATCTTTGCTAAAACAAAATTGGTTTTAGTAGTCAGAAATTGCCTCAGATTGCACCACATAGCGTCTAGGATCCCCCCCCAAAAAAAATTGGGCCCTTAAACGGGCCCCGAACCCCGAAACCCACGCCGTTTGGGCTTCGCGCTTGCATTAGTGCTCATCAAGGTATTCCCCCCCCCCCAACTTTTAAGAAGCCATTGCTCTTATTGTCATAATATGTGCCGTGTTGTTTGTAGGGATTAGGACATGCACAAATTGGTATAGTGAAAATTCCTTTTTACCTGTTATGGGCTTGCCATCAGTACCTGTTGGTTGTGTTGGTTCTGGAGGAGGTGTTGTGGGGACTGTAAGTTCATGCAATACAGATATAAAATGATGATGTTAACAAAACTGGTGTGTTAAAGCAAACATGCAAAGCTCCATGTAATAGGTATTTCCATCAAATTATTTTGTATTCCTGTGACCCAGGCGTCAATCGGTGGGGGATGGTTGGGGGGGAACAAAGTCCCCGAATAAAAATTGTACCCTATTAATCTTTTATAATGATTCTATAGCTCAAAATAGCTGATTCAATGACTGTAAACTCGAAAATGAATTTTAAAAGATGATCTTTGCTAAAACAAAATTGGTTTTAGTCAGATATTGCCTCAGATTGCACCACATAGCGTCTAGAATCCCCCCCCCCCAAAAAAAAAATTGGGCCCTTCAACGGGCCCAATTCATTTTCAAAAATGAATTCAAATAATAACCACTCTGCATTTATTTTTGCTTTTGTTGAATTTTTCTTAGGTTATTTTTTTTACGATATCCTTGTTGATGAAAAGATTTATGGCGCACATAATGCATCTGCAATGTAGGTGTTCCTGTATGCATTCACTGCATATAAACCACAGACGCCATGGTGATTTGGTCAAGAACCCAAACATGTACATGTAGCACTATACATACTGTACATGTAGCGCGGGCGAACACAATTATCATGGCTACCAAACACAGTCATACTATTCATGCATAATACAAGTGCAGCTATAATAAACTTCATCCTTGACCTTTCCTACATGTAGGTACAATGCCACTGGTTCCCGGTCCCTCTATTCAATACGGTTTGTGGGGCCGGAACCAGTCCAGGGCATGATGTCATCTGATAACCTCATGCTGGGGAAAGTCCCTTTGGCTCCCAGACTGGGCGTTGTTCATATAAATTATGCATAAACACACAGACCTTTGGCTTGGTACAACGTCTGTGAGCAGTGAGAGATAAAGCTGCAACGATGAACAATGACTCGCAATACCTTACTGCAGCATATGTAGGCTGTTTGTGTAGCCAGTTTCCTAACAACCACTGATGATTAATTTGTTTCCATCTAAACAGAGTTGATATGCATCAGGAAATATGATCCCCAAAACTAAAAATATGTCCATAATGAAATATATTTCTCTGATGCATCTTTTGCACATAATTATTTTCACATTTTTGGGCAACTGCTGATACCCTTTAGTGGGTCACATGCTGACCACATTCTCTGAGTCTCAGGTTTCATGTTCGGTCTTATGTTCCTGTAAAATCTGGATAATTGACCATGCTCCTTAGTGAAATGCCGCCTAATAGGCCTAACATTTTCTTTTAATGTATTTCTGGTGGTCTTTCAATTCTGTAAATTAATCGGTTTCAAAATCTGGAACACTATAAAAGCAGAGAGATTTCCACTTGGCACAACAACAAACTGGCTTTAATAATAATATAGCTTATTTTTAGCACATGCATATACATTTTTGGTTACACCTTCCAATACAGTGTAGCCCTATCAATGTTCCAATGCCTTTTCGAGATTCAGTTTCCTCTTTCATAATTCTGAAACCAATACCAGATTTAAGACAGAACACCCACATGTACCGGTACTTAAAACCACATGAACCATGAGTCATTGGAAATCAAGACAATCTGTTTACAGAAATATATAAAAAAGAAGAAGCCATGTTTACAATGTTCCAATGTCTATGGTAAATACTAGCATGTCATTTTTCGTTTAAAAGGTTTTTTTATGATGGAAATTCCCATATAAACCCTAATGTATTATCCATCAAAAACAACATATTTAATTGTAGGAAAAAATCCAAACATTTCAGTCTGAAGGGAGTAAATGACTGACCAAATACTAATGCCAACTGAACTCACACAAAAATCTTGCCACATCCGATCAAAGCGATATACATAGCTGATATTTTCAAAAAGAATTCAAACCAGACAAGTTATAGGGTAAACTAGGGTAAAAACGCCCATGGGGTAAAAACACCCACTTGATTTGTTTCCACTGCTAGTAAAAAAAATGACAAGATGAATTGTTCAATGGAATATATATTTAATAAGTACAATGTAGATAAAAACTAATAATAAAAGAATTAAATTCATTAACATATTTGAAGGGTACATAGGTGCTGTTGAAAAAAATATTTAAAACAAGTCAGGTGTGTTTACAAACACAAATGCCCCGCAACCGTGACTGTTCCCATGACATAACACCACTCTTTTAACATCAACTTACACGTACCGTACCTTGGTCAAATGGAACGTTCATTGTCAGCATTAGTGTCTTCTGTAGGTTTTATATGAATTAATCCCTAATCCCTATGATCTCAGAATAAATACAAGATTGTTATTGTTTAAACCACTGTGACCTTGACCCTTGACCTTTCGACCCCCCATGCATTAGGCCTATTTGGATTACCAAGAACGATCCACAAACCAAATTTGAAGTTCACATGTGAAGAATTTCTCAAGTTATCCCGCAGACAAAATTTCTTTTGTTTTAGCCACTGTGACCTTGACCCTTGACCTTTTGGCCCCAAATGAAATAAGCTTCTTAGGATTGCCAAGGACAATCCACAAACCAAATTTGAAGTTCATATTTAAAGTATTTCTCAAGTTATCGCACTGACAAAATTTCTTTTATTTTAGTCACTGTGACCTTGACCCTTAACCTTTCGGCCCCTAATGCAAAAGGGTTGTTAGGATTACCAAGAACAATACACAAACCAAATTTGAAGTTCATATGTAAAGTATTTCTCAAGTTATCGCGCTGACAAAATTTCTTGTTTTAGTCACTGTGACCTTGACCCTTGACCTTTCGGCCCCAAATGCAAAAGGGTTGTTAGGATTACCAAGAACAATGCACAAACCAAATTTGAAGTTCATATGTAAAGTATTTCTCAAGTTATCGCGCTGACAAAATTTCTTTTGTTTTAGTCACTGTGACCTTGACCCTTGACCTTTAAGTATTTCGCGCTGACATGATTTGTCCGGACACACACACACACACCCACCCAAGTTTACGTTACATACCAAGTGTGGACTTTCCATTGCTTTCGTGTAGTTAAGAAAAAACAGTGAAAAAACTCATTTTTCTCAAACTGTGAAAACTCTTTCAACCCAATTTTTTCTAATTGATTCCCTTTAGTGTTTCTCTTCATTCTGCTACAGATAAACCTAACCCCAAAATGCCTCTAAACCTGTTTTCCAGAAATGGGGAAACACTGTGTGGACTTGCCCAAGTCCACACAGTGTCTCCTCTACCTGGTTTATGTGGACATCTTTTGTTCGGAAGTCCACACAGTGAATGTAATGCCTGTACACACCCACCCACCCACGGAAGGACAAGGCGGAAACAGTATGCCCCTACGGCTTTACCGCGGGGCATAAAAAAGTTTTTAAAAATGGCCGTCGAAGGTTTAGCCTATTTCGCTTGAAATTATTTTATAAAAAAAAGTATCTTATATTTTTATTATTCTTTAGTTGATATATACTAAGAAGGGTTAATAACATAATTATAAATGATTACAATATTAAAATTTATTTTTTATATTTGCTTAATAATGTTTTTTGAGTGGGCGTTTTTACCCCGGGCAAAATCAGGGGTCTCGGGGTAAAAACGCCCAGTACTTTCCTTGATATCAAACTCTATTGCAGCCTCATTTATCTTCAAAAACCTCACTGTTAGAACATTCTACAGCATTATGTTTGTTGTATTTAAGTATTAGCTATAAGAGTCCCACTACATAAATATTAAACAGTCAGGTGCGGATCCAGAAAGGGGGGGAGGAGGGGGGGTCAACCCCCCCCCCCTGCAGCTGTAAAAAAAAAAATTATCATACAAATTCCTAAAAACTAAGTCGAACCCCCCCCCCCCCTCCTGCTTATAACAAGGAAAATGTTAGGCCCCAAGTCTGTTTTCTATTTTTTTTTTTCCCTTTGTTTTCCATTACTGATAATAAAAACTATAACAAGGTAATTTGTAAAATCCCAAGGAGCTCGTTATTTGGTGTTCTACTTTACATGTATGTGTCCATACAGACAACAGCACTTTCTGAACACAGAATATAAAAATGTAACTTTGTGCATCTGAGCTCAAAGTTAAATTAGGAAGACGCCAGACAGTCTTGACAGCAGAAACACTTATCTTTAACTTGTCATGCTTGTGTGTGTAAATTTATTGGACAGCAATAACAAGAATAACATTCTTAACTGTTTTAAAACATAAATTTTTAAACATGAAAAATGTCCTTTACATGCAACAGTACTGGTAAGAAATAACACAAATATCTTTATTGAGTGAAATCCGTTCTTGATTTAAAAATTAAACAATTGGCCATAATAACACATCTCTTTCTACAACATCAAATGCATTAAAAAACGTTTTGAAAAATTTGGCCCTCATGCCTTCTAACTAGAATTTGAACTTGAACAAACAAACTGATCATATTTAACTTAACCCTAACCGCCCCCAATGCTACAAAATACCACTGAGTAGTAACCTGTAGTATTAATTTCTTTCCATACAAGTGTGCACAGCACATGTAGTATTCTGTGGTATTTGGTACTTGACCCCCAAGCTGCCCTTTAATAAGCTGCGCCAAAGAGAGAAAATACTCAGTTGGAGACGCTTACAAACAACCCTGTCTCAACATATAAAAAAGTGAACTTTCAACTACAATAATCTGTTATTAAAATTGAAGGAAGTACTTTTTCCATGTGCATTGCATTTTTGCATTTATAGACTGATTGCAATGTGGTTGGAAAAAAAACATAAAAAAATAAAGGAACCCTGTTGATAATTCGATTAAAACCTAACAGAAGAACAAGTAATTGTTTCATTACTCTGCAAAAATCTTGTTTTGGAAGCAAATATTGCATGAACTGATATAAAAGCATCAGAATTATAGAACCATCTCAGAAAATTAATATCAGGAGCCTAAATTTTTAGAGAGGTTGAAAGTCCCCATCAACCCCATATTTGTATTTTACACTGCTCCTATGAACCATCATTTTTTTTCTCTGTCACCACCGCTATACCATTAATGCTGTGCTCAAAACATTAATTACATGTAGGCCTACATGTTTAGCAAACAAATAACGCAAATTTGCATTAATTTAAAGAATTTCTCAACCTAAATCACAGTGTGTTTATAATGTTTGTAAACTAATCTCATGCATTATGCATTATACGTAGCCTTGTGGTTGGCTACAGCGTGAATTGGGTCATATCAGGTCACCTACAAGGTCAAACACCATAACAAAGCCAATGACATGAATAATGGAACAAATTGTCACAGTACCCCTACATCCCTGCAGTTGCATATAGTTTAATGAAGAGGAATTACCTCATCAAATGGTCAGGTCTCTTTAGACACATGTACAGGGTCAACAAATACTGGAATCAATGCATACATGTACATGTATACATGTAGGTCACAAACTGAAATGCATCAGTGCCATACCAGTAGAGCAATACATGTACACAACAGGTACATTTACATGTACATTGTAGTTAGTCTATAAAATAAACAAAGTCCTGTGGTCAGTGAACAGTGACCTCATGACTTGAAACACCAAGCAGACAGTGCAATGACATGACTGACATTACACAAATAAATAAGGAGGACATTGTTGTTAACATGTCAAACAAACTTTAACTGTCAACTGTTAACCTCTCAAAGATATATTCACTAATCCTGTGAGAATTATTTACAGCATGCACTAGTGTTAGATAATTCCTGTGCCGAGAAAATGAACCTCAATCTAAATGGAGGGACTGTTTACAGCACAACACAAAGTCACAGAATTCAACTGCAATGACATATTTGACTATTAGTCAAGTTCACTGTGTAATTTCGTTAACTTTTTTGGGGGATTTGCAAACCTATACATTTTTGGAATCTGTGTGGTATAGGCAATCAGAAAACCAATGTTTACAATTTGCCGGAAGCATGCATGGCGGCCATCTTGGATTTTTAAAATGGCCGCCTTCAAAATGGGTGTTTCTCAATATCTCAGCATCAAGGTGGCCCAGAGTCATGATTTTAACGGCTAAACATACATTTTCAGGGGTGAGGAAGCCAGTGGTACAAAGTAAAATAAGCTAAACATAACCACCAAGCGGCCATCTTGGATCTTCAAAATGGCTGCCTTGAAAATTGGTGTTTCTCAATATCTCAGCATCCAGGTTTCCTAGAGTAATGCTTGTAACGGCTAAACATACATTTTCAGGGGTGAGGAAGCCAGTGGTATAAAGTAAACTCAGCTAAACATAACCACAAAGCAGATTTTCATGTTCATTTCATAATAATACATTTTTTAAATGGCTCAAAACTTCTACATGTAGCAAGTCAAACCTCCAGCATGTCTAGGCAGCTTCTTGGACAACTTCAATATCATGATACCATGACAAAATAAGTGTGGTATAACAAAATCTTTGTTATGTAGCAGAATCTTTACACATCATCATCATAACTGTCACTGGTCGGCAACATGTCATTCCTAGAGTCCTTATCATTCTGGCACTGGGTGCTGCACTGGCAGAGGTTTGTGCATGATAAGTTCTTGGACCTGCAAGAGCATCGAGATGTTGAACAGTCTGCTCTGCACTGGCATCTCACCATCTCAATGATGGCATTGGGGGCTGGGAGGACCTTAGTTGTGATTGGCTTCACCTGATCAGCTGCTGTGTCCTTGTAGAAGCCATGCTGCAGCGGATCCAGGAACTGCTGCTGAGCAATGCTTGCCTGGCCCCATACTGTGGCCTGGATCTGGACTCGGTGGATGTGCTGTTTGAGAGCACCAAGGGTGGGAGGCAGCTTGTCACTTTCAGCCATATGCTTGCAGAAAAGATGCCATCGCAGCTCAGGGATGTTCGCAATCTGGATGCCCTTTGGCGCGAATGTAGCCAGCGTTGACAGCAGCTCTTCAGTGACTTCAGCGGCATCTGAAAGCATCTGCAGAGCATTGATGACTACTCCGCCTGCTTTGAGGTAGACTTTCAGCCAGGTTGCCTTTCCTATGCGAGAGAACCTCCCAGTGTTGTCTGCCCCCGTGAATGCGTGGAAGGCCGGCAAAGCCTTTGCTCTTTCTGGACCTAGATCTGTCCATATTGGCTGCACTTGGACCACTCCGGAAGCCATTGACATGGACGTGTTTCTCAGCAGAAGGTCATAATGTGCTACGACCAGCACCAGAACATCAGTTTCTGGGGAGAAGACCACCAACTCTGCATCAGGTGGGTTCCTCTGTGATGCCAGCACTGCATGATAGATTAGCAGCGTGTCCGCCTCTTCGTGATTGTTGTCCTCGATTAGCAGCTCGCTATTGCTCCTAGTACGTCCTGCGGCAGATGCGATAACCAGCTTTGACGAGTCTTGGTTGTACTCCAGGGTTTTTGCTGCCAGATACTCAGTCAGATCAGCCTTCGTTTTGTCGTGGGAAAGGAACTGGCTCATTGGGATGTGCTTGATGCTGGTGTCATCTCTGATCTGATATTGGATCGGATCCTTCCCTTGTCTCGGTGTAGGTAGTTCATCATTGATTTGAACATGGCATTCTTGGATCTTTGGGTCTCCCAGTCCTGGAATGTCTTCCGCACTTCAGCATTGGTCAAGGCTTGAAGGAGGGTGATGTTGGCATGTTTCACGGATTCAGCCTTTGTGCATTTGTTCCCCTCAGAGCAGGCAGCTTCTACTACCTCCGTTGCTTCCAAGCAGATGTCTTTCAGTTGTGGGTTGTCTGTGAAGAACTCCTCCAGTGCCATCTCATAGAGTGCTACATATGAATAGATGTGTGCACGGAGAGCACGCTTGTAGTGTGTGCATTTCAGGATTTGTCTTGTTGTGGCAGAACCATAGACGTCAGCTTCCATCCAGGCATCATCTATGCCGGAGTTCTCCATGGAGGCTCCGAGAGCTCGCAGAGCAGCCATGACGACGTGTAGTTCGCCCAGTCTGGGGACAACTGTGTGCTTCAAATAAGGCCTGGCATCTAACAGTTGCACCACCTTCTCGTAGAGAGCCATATCAAATGAAATGACCGTCGGATGATCTTCACCAACTGCCAAGTACCTCAGCTGACTTGCTTGCATGATCACAGTCAGTAGGGTCGGCCACTCGTGTGCCACCTCTGGCAGTAGTGGTAAGGCTCCAACCTTGGTCACGGACTGGCTTGTAGACAGCAGTGAGTTGTAGCCTGCCCAACCAGGGATCTTGCTGGAATGTCTGCCGTCTTTCATCCTGGATAGAAAAGAGGCGACAACCAATCCCAGCTGTGTCAGCTGATATGAGCAAGAGACTCCAACCTCGTTGATGGTGAAGTCATCTGTCCTCTGGATGCTGAGATATTGAGAAACACCAATTTTCAAGGCAGCCATTTTGAAAATCCAAGATGGCCGCTTGGTGGTTATGTTTAGCTTATTTTACTTTGTACCACTGGCTTCCTCACCCCTGAAAATGTATGTTTAGCCGTTAAAATCATGACTCTGGGCCACCTTGATGCTGAGATATTGAGAAACACCCGTTTTGAAGGCGGTCATTTTGAAAATCCAAGATGGCCGCTTTGTGGTTATGTTTAGCTTATTTTGCTTTGTACCACTGGCTTCCTCACCCCTGAAAATGTATGTTTAGCCGTTAAAATCATGACTCTAGGCCACCTGGATGCTGAGATATTGAGAAACACCCATTTTGAAGGCGGCCATTTTAAAAATCCAAGATGGCTGCCATGCATGCTTCCGGCAAATTGTAAACATTGGTTTTCTGATTGCCTATACCACACAGATTCCAAAAATGTATAGGTTTGCAAATCCCCCCAAAAAGTTAACGAAGTTCAAAATCTGGACATAGTGAACTTGACTATATCTAGGAAATTGGGAGTAACATAAAGTTATGACCTACCATGTACAATTGAAATTCTTCTTTGGTGGTTTCAGGCATTTAACAAAAAAAATCACCACCTTTGGAAAAACTGCTAACGTGTCGGTAAATAAGTGGCACTCTTTACTGTGATTCTTTTCTCCAGTTGGCGGTCTCTGTTAAATCCAATATGCTGATCTTTCTGGACAAATTCTGTGGATAATCACAGCCTCACAGGCTTATTTATCTGCGGGCTGACTTTAAATGAAGGGTACATGTACCAAACTGCATTATCTTGTATGTTTTAGTTGTGGTTTTGGGCAAGGAGACAAAATGAAAGGGGGGGGGGCTTGGTTTAGCCACTGTTTTTAAGTCAAGACTAGTTAGATGCAAGAAATCACTTACCTTTTGTTTCACACAAAGGTTTCTCAAATCCCGTAGGGCACTCGCATGTAGCTGTTATCCCATCACTCAAAACTGAACAGGTTCCACCATTAAAACAAGGATTTGGAACACATGGATCTAGGAAGATTAAAAATTACGAAATAAACATTCAAAAGAAATCATAAGACTGTTTCATATTAAACAGGGATGGGGAGGGGCAAAGTTTTTGTTCCTATTTTTAAAAATAAATACCCACTGTACACACGTGTACATGTACACGCATGTAACCTGTGTTTTCCTAAATCTGCAAAGACAAAATTCCACGTGTTGTTGTTGTTGAACCTTAGAGAAAAGAGCATAACCAAAAGAAAAGGGCAACAGGAGGCATATATGTAAGTACCCGTATTGAGGTGGGGATTGGGCTGGGGTTGGTGGAGTACCAGGGTGGAAAAAAGGACACAAGGTTAAGCAGTCAACATTGCTATGGGAAAGTTCCAAATACGGGTACCTATTTCGGAAACTACCTAAGTGCCAGAATATTATCTACACGTACCAACGCTGAGCGTTACACTGATCATGACTCCTGGATCATCCTCATAGTTGACAGCTTTACACTTCAATTCCTGCCCATTGTAATCTTGCTTAGGTTCCAAAGTCACATTACTTGAACTGGTTGTAAGACTGTCTGCGCCAACAACATGTACAGGATTTGAGATTAATCCTGAGTCTACTGGATTACCATCAACAGTCCACGTGAAAGTAGCTTCTGGGTTGATATCCTGTACTTTGCAAGTGATGATGTGTTCTGAAACATCATTGCTGAGTTCAACCTTACTCCCGTTGGTAAATGTACCTCCACTTGCATTGAATAGTGTTACTGACGTAGCTGGGACTGTAGTGGAGATTTAAAAAAAAAAAAAGCATAGGGTAAACTGGGGTGAAACGCCAATTCTTTTAGGTTTTTGTTGAATATCTCAGTACTACTTGGAGACACTACGAAATAAATATGTGGTTTTATGCAATACATGTCTCCTCTATCAGGTGCAAATATAATATCATGGTCATTATATTGATAAGGGTAAATTTTCCCCCCCCCCCCCTTTTTAGGGAGGAAGTTTGGCGGGTTTTTTTTACCCGGGCCTTGGGGTAAAACATCCGCCCACATACGTATATAAAAAAAGATATGTGTACCACAGGTTTCCCTGTAGTATCGTCATATTTTTGTGATTAATTTAATATTGAGGGATACTTCATCAGGTACAAATAACTTTTCATACACAGCTGGTTAATTATAACTACAAACTTGATCATTTGAAACAGGTATTTTTATGTGGAAGGAAGTGGAACATTCACATACATAATTCGCCCATAACACACTTGTAGGCTTACAAATGTATGTAAAATACCTGCCAATAATTATTGAACAATCTATTGCAATCATGTTGAGCCAAAGCATTAGGCATACCATATGTTTCTAGCCTACTGTTGATAACCTAAGGCTTTATCAAAGGAGAACTTTTAAGAGACAGATTTCTTGTATTAGAGAAAAGAACGAAACGCATTCATGGAGAAAAGATTTGAGGATTTGCATGGTGGAGATAGGCCTACTAAAAAGAAGGGTTTGCGGAGACACCATGTGCGAATAATTTCTCAACTAGAGAATGGTTCTCAACTAGTCTTCCAGATAATCTACACCACACATCAAAACCAAACAGATAACAAAAGCATCGCTGAAAGACTGGCATTTAATTTAGGAACACCCAAAATTATGCAATCTGTTTCCAAACGATGACTATAAAACAGCCAGAAGTCTGAAAGGTTTACTTGTCAAATCAGTGTTTATCGATAACTGGGAATTGAACTCATCACAAGGTTGACACAAAATTGTATTAGATGCACTTACCAGTATCTATGCACTCTAACATTTGATACGACTTTAGCCGAATATAAATAACAGTATTGGCTTACTACTGATCTAGTAAACCGGTCTAGTTGGGTCTTAGAACCATTTCTAGTCATTTTTACTTAAAAGTACACTGAATGGTTCTATTTTCTTCAGTTTTTCCCTAAACCTTGGTAAGTTGAAAGTGACCAGGTCAAGACAAGACAAAAGACGATATCTTTTTTATTTGAGAAAAAAAACTAACCTTTTTGTGTGTGATATACTGGTACATGTACCTACATGTACATTTTTGCATGTAACATGGACAGACACACTGCAAGGAAAGCGGTGCTTAGGAAAATTCGATTTCTAATAGGCACTTTCATTGACATTATTAAGCCATTTTACATTGTTATCAAGCAAAAATATACATTATTAAATTAGTTATCTTGCGAGCGCGAGTGGAACACGGAATAATGTAGTGCGTCTGTGTCCCATAGTGGTATGTGGGACACAGACGCACTACATTTTCCGTGTTCCACGAGCGCGAGCGCGATAACGAATTTATCTTCAAGCAAACTTGACGCACAGTAAAGTTGGAACACGCATGCTGTGTAACCTTTGAATTCACAGTGAATTGTGCAGCACTAATTGCGTCACGCAGGCTTAGAATAGCGCAATAAGCGGAGTGTGGTATGAACCATGGCCGTGCGGTATGGTTATATGTAGCACGGCCTGTTGCCATGGATCGACCAATCAGGATCGAGGATTCAAGTTTGCTTGAAGATAAGTAACAATATTCACACTGGCTTCAAATTAACAATGTGATTAGGGTTACGTACACATGTACGAACAGGGACAAACATTTTGTGACAAATGTCCAGTCTGTTCGTACGTATAAATCCTGATTATAAAATATCAAATAATTCTTCACACTGACTCTGAGTTTTCTAGGTTTTTACCAATAGCATTCCTCCAGGCAGTTGTAATAGACCATGGCGAAAGACCACATCTTGACCTCTAGATTGTGACAAATCAGCGGGCGCTTTCTACAAATGTATACCCTAGACACAGCACCAAAAAAGGCTGTGGTCACGCACTCTGTATTATGTTACACAATACGTGCCTGGCTGTTGTTGTATAATTACAAAACACTGCATTCGAATTGACCAATCACACGCTTAGTCCTGATCTGGGAATAAAATGACGTCATGATTTAGTAAAGACGACTCCCATTTGCTGAGGCGCAAATCGCATAAATCTGCATGCTTTGACATACATCAGATGTTATACAGGAGACTTGGTTCCGTGGATAGCGGGTGATACTCAGACTATCCTCCAGGGTACATTTACATCTTAAAATAAGTCAACAATAGGGGATCATTAAATTGTATGCTTACTTTGTGACTTTATCTAAAATGTCTGTCCTTCGTTACGTACGTAACACTTTTTAAAACAATATTTAAAACTATAGGCCTATTTTCTAAAATGCAAAACCAGTTATATCATTTGCAGGTGAGGAGATTCATTGAGGAGCCCTTGCAATGTTTACAGCAAGATAATTGAGAGACCAAAATCGTAGTTTTATCATTAAAACTTTATACACATGTACATGTACGGTAGGTCTTCTCAAATGTCACACTTTTCACACATTCATTATTTACATGTCATGATGCATGTAGAAAGTGGTTGGGAAGCACACAAATAAACCAACTTACCAATAACTAGCAAAGAGGAACTGTTTTGCCCGCTTGGTGTTTGAGAACCCAAGTCATATGACACTTTGCACTCATAAGATCCTTGGTCTCTAGGGAACTCCAAAGATGACAGAACAAGCTCACTGTTGCTATTGGTCCTTGTAGCACTGCAGCGACCAGCAGGGGTGTCGCAAAAAACAAAGTAAGTTGGAGGTGTTGTTCTATAGAAGTCTGCTATCAGTGTAGATTCAAATTTCCATTCCAGAGTTAAAAACGAATATGTGGGGTCATCAATCCCGAAGTCGCATCTCAATGTTGCTAAGTCAGTATTGGGATTGCTTTCAACACTGGACTGCATATTCACTGTGACTGTTTGACCTCTTAAACCTGAAGAACAGCAAACAAAACCACAATTTTCATGGATGGCTCACTCCATTTGTCCATCACTGCATGTATTATTAAATTATGTACATGTACATTGTACATACTGTGGGTGACATTTTGATTTAAAGGGACACTGCGTCCTGGAATGAGGCCAACTGGGCTACAAAATGTACTTTGAACGAAATGATGTTAGTTGGTTAGAACATATTAGGCAAAAATTAAAAAAAAAAAAAAAAAAAGTTTTGCTTCCGATCCTCTGGAGGTGTCTGCGTGTAGTCAAGCGTAAAAGGTAGATATTTATGGTTTTTGATGTTTTTTCCTCATTTTTCCCATTAACAAAATAGGGTAGGGGCTGTCAGAATAGGGTACGGTACCTGGTAGGTACATGTAGGGAAACCGGAAGCAGAAATATTTGTGTTTTGGTCTTATCTACACATCTGTCCTTAGACGTTTTTGTTTTGTTCTTGTGTTATCAGAGCTGCCAACATTTGCATCTTGCAATCAGGGAGATTTCAGGGAGATTTTGTACAACAATCAGGGAGATATTTAGAATTATATTCAATATACATGTAATAGGGAAAACAGTTTCCATAATCAGGGAGATTTTTAAACTTGGTCATCAGAACATGAAAAGATGAGTTTATTTTCAGGGAACTTTCTGCAGAATCATTATCAGGGACAGTTGGCAGCTCTGTGTTACACATGCGAGAAAAACTTTCGAGATTCACTTTTGTGACCACAAAAAGTTTAGCTGTTCATGCTAGTTGTGCACAATTTGTACTGGTAGTGCTCACCTTTTGTTGACGTGTAAGAAATTACATTTGTGCATTGGTGCATGCTGTGTGTAATTTTATATGACAATACACTAACGTACATGTATGTATCGCACATTGACAACAAGAAAACTTCAAAGAAAACGTCTGCGTACTCTGTCGTGCCTGATGTAGGCCTATGAACAACCAGGTTTTCTATTTGTCTTTTCTTGGGGCAATAGTAAGACATTGGATTGGTTTCCTTTCAACCAGATGTTGGAAAAAGGAAAAGTGTGGGGGAGTGGGTCTAAACAATCCAAAACAATACAATTTGGTGGATTTCAGGACACAGTACTACCCCTTTAATTTCAAATGAGCCCCAATCCAAATTTAATCAGTCTTACTCTTAGCCTGAGTTCACAAACTGTTTCCATGTACATACTGGTACATATCTTCAAAGATGAAAATCACAGTCTAACAAATTAGTCAAAGTTCTCCCAACATGGGCAATACCGGTACAGTATTGAGGATGTATGATGTAACGCATACTATATGTACTCACCAACCAAAAAAGCAGATACGAAGACAATTTGAAAAACTGCAAACTCTGCCATTTTTCCTTCCTTGCCCTGTGAAATTTAAACATAATAAATTGGCCAATACATACATTGTACAATGCACGTGTACATCATTACATACCGGTCATGCCGGTACCACACACATTCTTGTTCCGTAACTGTAGGGATTACACGTGTTGTTCCATGGTATTATTGGGACCCAAGACACTATGGGAACGGCAGAAAGTCTCCATACCGGTACATGTAACTCAGTCCTACATAATATTCTCTAACATTGAAAAACTTCAATAACCATCACCCCATTCATGCCATTGCGGTGACGGCCTTACCACGCGCATGTGTGTAAACATAAACACCTTCAACCATGGACCCTCTATTGTCCCTCTTTTGTTTGTACATGTACCAATTTTTTTGAAGAAGACCTCCCAAATGTACATGTATGTTTTGTACACGATCGTCAATGGTGGACCTTCGGCCAATTGTGGACCCTATTGTCTGTCCTCTATTGTTAAACGTCCACCGGGAATTTGGATATTTGTGTACATGCGCAGGGAGTCACCCCTATTGTCCCTCTTAAATACTTTAGAAGACAGAGGTCTCTAATATGTTGTAGTACACACGCCTCGGAAAGAATACAACCTCATTCCCCAGGGGTACAATCTTGCTCACCATGTTGGTTCCAATCATGCCCGGCACAATCTCACCCCCTTAACTTGTTCAATTTTAATGTGCCATTATTTGGGAGATTTTAATTAGGACTGTGCCCTCTTGTGCGTGCTCTTCACTCGCGTCCGGGTACTTCAGAGAGCTAAAAAGATGTTGGAATGACAGGCAACATCAACTGCAAATGGTGCACTTTGCCAAAGTTGACGCATGCTCAATAGATGATTAAAGCTCTAGTCTGGTTCCCTTTTGACTACAATATATTTGAGGGTGGGCTGGGAAACAGTCTGGTAAATATCGGGGACATCATAGGGTACCAAGTGTGACGCCATTTAGAACCAGAAAGTGTAGTGAAAATGAATGGAGTGAGCGTGCATGTTGGTTTACGGGATGAATCACGCGCCAATGTCTTTTAAACACATTTTGTGCTCGTGATTATCACTCCAGTACTCAACATTGTACATGTACATGTATGTACATGTATGCTGTTTCAAATGCGCCAGAATTCATCGCCGAATTACCATGATTTTTCACGATTAGACCTCTTCAGGTACGATATTCAACGTTTTTTTGTTATAGCAGTCATACTACAATGTAAAGCTGGGATGATTTTCAAGTGACAAAAGAATTGCGATTGATTTTTGGCTCTCGTAGCAATGGAAATATCCATGCACAGAATATGTACAACTTTTGTGTGACTGATAATACGGAGATATACATGTACGGTAGTCCAGTATTTCGCATTTAGGGGACTAGGGTAACACTACACAGTTTGCCAAAGTTTAATGAGAATGAAAGTTTCAGATTTGCGTCGGAAAATTTTTCAGATGCCGGACAGGCGTTTTTTTCCTATTGTTCATTATTCATTAATTGAGTGAAAAAAATCGATCTCTCGACTGTCTTCTACAGCTTGATGGTGGTGGATGCCATCACACGCAGCGCCACGAGTCTAGTCTAGACAACACAGTCCTAAAAACCAACATTTTCCATCGGATTTCACCTTCAAAACGGCCTCCAAATTACTAGATATGCCACCTGAGGTACAAGTAGACATCGATAACTAAGATGGTTGAACTGAAGTTTACTTACGATCCGAAAAAAAAGTGAAATTTTCCGTTCACTTCGGAGAGCTCCCCTCGCGATCTTGAACACGTTAAATTTCCGATCGTGTTTAATGTTTGAACGACGCGATTTCTTGTACATGCCCAGCGTAAATTCAATGGTCCCCGTATCCTGTGTGCGATTCCGTTACCGAGCGCGCGCGATGCATCGATTATGATAACGAGTCACGTTTGTAAACACATACATGTTCATTTCGAACTGTAAAAGGGAATCGGGAACCAGCTTGAACTGGTACCCGCCATTAAAGCTGCGCTAGTTCCCGACTCCCTATTATCGTTGGAAATGCACATGTGTTTACAAACGTGATCCAGTCTACTCATTATCATAATCGATGCATCGCGCGCACTCGGTAACGGAATCGTGACTCGGGATACGGGGACCATCGAATGTACGCTGGGCATGTAGAAGAAATCGCGTCGTTCAAACATTAAACACGATCGGAAATTTAACGTGTTCAAAAACGTGAGGGGAGCTCTCCGAAATGAACGGAAAATTTCACTTTTTTTCGGATCGTAAGTAAACTTCAGTACAACCATCTTAATTATCGATGTCTACTTGTACCTCAGGTGGTATATCTAGTAATTTGGAGGCCGTTTTGAAGGTGAAATCTGATGTTTTTTGTTGGAAAATGTTGGGTTTTTTTGACTGTGTTGTCTAGGTCGCGGTATTAGCTTGGACCTTACTATCGCCAGACATGTCCAAATGTTAAAACAAGGCGATAAGTATGGTCCAAGTTACTCGGACTAGCTCGCCGCATGCAGTAGTTGCTCGGGAAACAAATCACAGCCGTCCGGCGCGGACGGCCGGTAACGCTGGGAGGCCTACTAAAAACAATCAGTATTATAAATTTATACCATGAAGCTATAATAGCAGTATACTGAACAAAAAAAAAGAATGTTATGTTCAACAACAAAATACAAACAGTAGCAATCCAGCATGGAAATGTATATAGCAAAGAAATTTACCTGCAAACATTTGTGAAATCAAAGCCGTATTATTTACAAAACATGCTCCATCGTTTTTAGTCACAACAAAATCAATTCAATGCCACGAAGTACATGCATGTTCGAAGCGGCCGTGCGTGGGGCTGTAATAAACAGTGTACTCTGTGCGTGATGAAACGGTGCTGTCACTCAGCTGATAAGAGTGCAGGGGATTAGCAGCATTATCTGATAACAGGGGCTGGTTTATTGACAAAGGGATTAGCAACATAACAGTGTACCGCTAGAAGTACTGTTTTCTTTCCGAGTTTAAGGGTCCAAACTCGGAAAGCCGGTAGCAGCACTTGTACGTGATAATGGCACTTTTTCGAAAATGTGACTAATCTTACTTAACGATTGTACCCTGATTTTTGCCTAACAAATATTAGTCAATCAGCTGAGACAAAAAGGCAAACAATTAGTCAAAATTGCTTGACTACGCTAAAGTAGTCATTTTGACTAATATTTGTGCCCAAATGACTAATTTATGTTACATTAACAGTGTAGGGTTGATGTAAGACTCCAGCTCTCGCAGCCATACAGAAGTACTGTCTTGAGCAACTGTAGCTATAAAGAAGCGAATTTTAATGCTTGCGGTCAGTGGCCGTGTCACTCAAAGAGCCAGCTATTTGACCTCAATTCCTTGTCCCGAGGTCACCCACGCATGGCCCAAAAGCCTACGCGACATCAAGACTACAGAAAAAACACGAAACGTACCTGGATTCATGCACTGTTTGGCCAAGATGACTAGGTAAGTGAAAAGTTGAAAGTGTGTGCTTTATTTTGATACCAAATATAACCGCTTTTGACAAAAATAAAGTGTTGTTACGACTTGTCAAACAAAAATCACACTTTATAGCAACAAAAGTGAGAGCCGATAGTTTTTTCGGTGTACATTCGATTCTTAATTAAAAAAGGCCAAAAGAAAATGGCAAGATTTTGTTTTAGATGGATACATTTATTTCGATGCTACATAAAGGATGATACATAATGTTATATTTTCAAATTGCCAATACCAACATAGATATATTTACAACAGTGAACATTAATTAAATGGCAGCATCTAGGTCCGGGGTGAAGCATCAGCTTTTGTTCCCCAGCCCATGGACAGACAGACAAGTGACAGACATACATGGAAAGACAGAGCACAGACGCAGGTGTAAGACAAGGCCGTTATTATCCTTTTTACATTGTTTTAAAATGCAATTAAAAAATGATATTTTTTTTCAGTTTTCTAGCAAAAATAGAGAGAGTTGGTGATAATTTAAAAGAGTCATCCAGACTAAAGAGTGCCACGTTGGACAACACTATTTTTGGACAATAACGTTCTACTCTAATTACCATACAGATATTTCCTAGTTAAGTACTGCCATGGTTATTATATGAATGAATGTTTGAAGTAAGTGTAAACCAGGGGTTAAACCAAGCATGCAATGCACGATTCATACATATATATTTATACATACATTTTCCTAAGTTAATGTGTGGGCACGTAACCTCCATCCACATACCGGCTCCCCGGATACAGGGTTATATTTAGATTGACCTATGTTGTTTTTACGTGTGATCTATGCAAATGTGGCTGAAAAAAACGTGAGGGAGTTGAGACCAGTTTAAGCCAGGTAGAATGCTTATTAAACGAAGTCAACCGGTGGGATGAAAGTGAACCAGTTAATTATACTGCCAGCTAATCCACCCTGCTCTGATGTTTATCCCGTTTTCAAGGTTGAAAGTTATCCCATGTGGTTTTTCCGTGAGATTTCCCGTGAGATTTTCCCGTGAGATTTTCCCGTGCGATTTCCTTGTGGTTAATAAAGAACAAAATAAGGAAGGAAATAAATGGTAATGCCTAGTGCATCCATACATGGGCGTCTTGTGTCCTGATTACATGTAATAATGAATGAAGAGGGTCATGCGATCTACGTGGGGATCTACCCGATGTTCCCCAATACCGATAGGCTTAGGCTTAGGGTTAGGGTTAGGGCTAGGGTTAGGGTTAGGGCCAGGGTTAGGGTTATGGTATATTGGTAGGGATTTCGGGGAACATTGGTATTGGGGAACATCGGTATTGGAGATCAAAGGTATGCACCCTCTGCATGTACATAAACATGGGCCTACATGTCTTAGTAAATTAACAATAATCACATGGATAATGAGGTAAACAAATTGGTACTGGGTGTAAGTAGCTTTAACACTTAATCACTAAGGAACAAATTATAGTCTTAATTAGGACTTATAACACTTAAACGTTACTGAGTATGTAAAACTGATCATATAACGCTGTTAACATGTACATGTATTTATCATTATACACACATAAGAGACACATTCTTGGCAGGCTTGAAGCCTGCCGGTAATGCTGAGCCTGCATACTGCCAAAGTTCAGTGGCATCCCTAACTTTTTCTCGTGCAAATAGGACCCATTTTGGACCCTAATTTTATCAAATCTGCTCTTAGATAATAGCCCAAAAGCTAGGGAGATGATCCTTTGCTATATTCGCACGATTCCAACGATTTTTTACTAGACGGTCCTTTTTTTACAAAAAATTGTACGGGCACTTTTTATGCAAATTAACGACTCGCGTAGAAATTTTTGAAACCATAAGCAAAATTATTGCGCCCGCTGTCGGTCTTATAGCGCCATTCTGATCAACAGGATAACTTGGGATGGGATAACAAGGATAACTTGGGATGGAATTTGAGTCAACCTGGGTTTATTTTAACAGAAAAATGGGTCAACTTTGGATCGGAAAATACTGCAACGAAAGTGTGGACAAAAATGTGATTGGTAACTAAGGATATGATTGAGGGCGCGCTACATGCTGACCGGTAGTAAGGCCTTGATTAGCATAAATCACAAGAGGGCGCTAGTCAGTTTAACCATTAGGGATGCAACCCTGCAAATAAATTCCCATAGACACTAGTGCTGAATTCCCATACTTCAAAATTCTTTTAAAAATACTCAGAACTCTCACAGGTCAACATAATGACCAACATGTCATCTTTCGTTTTCTTTTCATTTTTTGGTGGGTTGACCATTGACTTTTCGAGACATTCTCACCCAAAAAAGACGACCCCTATTTCCCCCGGAGCGGAAAAAATGCCATCTTGAAAAACGATCCCTCCACAACTTGGCAAAATAGCGCCACTTTCGAGCCCAATAGCATCCAAAATGCTCAAAATTGGAAGCCCCAAGTCCGGGCCAGAGTTTCTCTACCATATCTCTTCAATTCCCCAATTTTACGGCGCTCAGAACTCTCTAATGTAGAATATTTTGAGGGTGAAACTTTTATTCATGAGCTCGGCGGATGGATTTAGGCCTATTACCGGTGTGCACCCTTAGATACTGCTTTCTGACAGTGGCACTTGTTAACTCAATGTCCCTTCGCTCTAGAGACAAGTAGGTCCATAGTTTTCAAAGGTTTTCTTCTACATTTTCTTATTATGATTGTATAAGAGCTACAATTATGTGTAAGTGGAAGTTCCTTTGAGCATATCATATCATTTACGGGTGTAATTAATCCGTAACAGCATTTTGTTGAGGGTGCAATAATATTTTAGAGACGCTTGGTGGTGTGTCTCCAGAGGGCACAGTGTATCAAATCGCGTGGTAAAGTACGCGAGTTCATACGCTGTGCGCTGTGAGTATGGGTGTAAGTACAACGTGAGAACAAAGAAATGTCTCCACAGGAATACAAATTCCAGAATGGGTGTGGGTGTGTGTGGGTGGGTGGGTGTACGTGGGGGTGTGTGTGTGTGGGTGTGGGTGTGTGTGTGTGTGGGTGTCCTTTGACCGCCATTGTGTGTACACATTCACCATGTATTTTGACCGCAGTGTTGTCTTGTCTTATTTTTCCGCAGGCAGTATGTAGGCGCGGTCTACTGAGACCTTCATTTATTGCACCTGGGGATTTTTACTGGATCTTTTTCCTGATGATCTTTTAGTTTAGATCTTTTGGCTGTGGGGATCTTTACCACACTGGATCTTTTTCCTGAGGATCTTTTCATCTTTATTTCGTGTACAGATCTTTAACGGGATTTTTTTCAACTCTGATTTGCTGATGTATGCTTAATTAACTGCTGATGATTGAATAAATTCTCCATTAATTGTTGAAGTTATAGTCTGGTGATGCTGTGTAATTCATCTAGATAGCCTCCAAGTTCCAACACACTTATCCTAATTTAGTTTGGGATCGAACTCCCTTCATCATGCTGTGACACTGCAGTACTAAAATCACTTCATTAAGATGATACAGGACAGTGAATTTTAACAATTTTAAAGTCGCAAATAGAGGCCCAGAGTGTTCACAATAGCCAGTTTTAAAAACTACTCGATGTGCACGTTTCTGTAGAGTAAGCAGTTTGTTGCATTTAGGAGTAGGACAACCCCTAGTCAGAATTGAGTAATTTAAATACGGTAAAACAAAAGAGTTGTACAAGGTTAGTAATATGCTACTAGGTAAAAAAATATTTTAGAGGGTTCATTATACCAATATATTTGATATTTTAGCTGTTATAACGTCTATACGAGTCCAAGTTAAGTGTTCGTCAATATGTATTTCCAAAATGTAGTACCCTTAACCTGATCAAGATGAGTATCATTTAAAATTATAGGAACAGACCGAGTGTACTTGTGGCTCGCTAGCACAAAATATAATTTGATTTGAGAACGTTTATGCATAATTTATTGGCTAAAAGCCAAGTGGTGATATTCTGGAGCTCAAGATTAAGGCTCTGTTCCGCTAAGTCTACATTTTGTCAGTGTATAATAAACTTGTGTCATCTTCAAATAAGCAAAATGTAATAATATCTGAAGTGTTGCAGATGTTATTAATGTACAAGATAAACAAAAACGGACCTGATACAGAGCCCTGTGGTACACCGCAAGTTATAGGCTGTTCTGTAGATTTTACAGAATTATACAAGACAAACTGGGATCTTTCACATAAGTAACTTTTAAACAAGTCTAAGGCTATTCCTCGGATACCATAATGTTCTAATTTACAAATCAAGATATCATGGTTAACTGTATCAAATTCTTTCGATAAATCCAGAAAGATACCAATAGACAAATGAATGTCATCTATATCAGGGGAGTCAGGTTGGCGTAGCGGTACTTTCCCCGCCTTCCACCGCTGTGTCTCGGGTTCGAATCCCGCCTGGGCCAATGATGTGGATTGGGTTTTCAGTCCCTACCTGATTCCGTGGGTTTTCTTCAGAATATTCCTCTGGGCTTTTTCTCCCACCGCTAAAACTGTAATTTCTTTTGATTGTCTTCTCTCTACATGTTTTTTTCAGGCTTTCGAGCTACAGTGCTAAGGGTACTTTTGAGGAATCCTTGGTTTCATTACCAGAAAGAAATAAAATAAATGAAATAAAAAAATACACAATTTGTTAACTACATGAGATGTCGCTAAATCAGTATAAATGATATTTATCGTGTATATATTAACTTTTCAAATAGTTTCGAAAATGTTGATAAAACAGAAATGGGTCCGCATAGTATTATATCCAATATCATGTTTCAAGCCTTTTTTATATATCGTTACAACCTGAGCTATTTATAACCCACCTGGAAAAATTCCAACTGTTAGGGATTTATTGAAGATGTCAGTCAGTGGTTTAGCCAAAAATGCTTGGCCTGTTTAATAACCAAAGAATTCAATTCATCAAATACAGGGGCCTTTCCTGGAGAAATTTTGTTCAGAGTGTCCACAATCTCTTCTTGCGTAATGGGAGTCAAAAAGAGTGAATTCGAACGCATTTTACCTAGGAATGCCTCAATGGGAGTATTACATAATTGTAGCTCACTGGCAAGTTTGCTTCCTCTGTCAACAAAATACGTGTTAAAGGCGAAAGTAATTTCTTTGTTATCAGCGATTTTGTTACTACTAGTACAGACATACGTAGGGTTCACTTTTTGTTTACGCCTAATTGAGTAGTGATTTTATAAGTTTTCAAGTACCTTTAATGTTTTTGTTTTTTTTGGATTAATTTCTTTGCTTAAATAATTTGTCTTTGATGATTTTATAATAGAGTTGAAATTATATATGTATTTATACAAAGTATAATTAAATTTGTTCTGTGAAGTATGGTTGTTGTTTTTTAGAAACGTCTTGTACGAGTGGTTTTTCCTCTTAATAGAGTTGTAGATAACCTCGGACATCCACGGAGACTTTGATTTATCATAACGATACTTAACTTCAACCACATGAAAATGTCCGTCATAGAGTTGTTCAACGTGAGCCAAGAAGTTATTACACATGCAATGGATATCAATCATTGACATTATACAAATCCCAATCAGTCTCATTCAGATCATGAGTACACACTTGTGTGTTTCGGCATGTGTATCGCCACACCCGTACAACCAAGTCATTTGGTGTGTATAGGCTCCTTACATCAATATGGATAGTTCAGACGACGTTTTCCTTCTGACTAAAAGTATATTTTGCAGTGACGGCGGAAAATCTGACAGTGTAGATGCATTGGTAATTTTCGGTAGCAAATTTTCACGCAGACGGTCCTGTTCATGCATATATGGGGAACAATTGTCCGACGTGTTCAAAGTGTGGATTCGTAATCCACATTTTGTGACCAGTGTAAGAGTTTCGTAGATCCAAATCAACACTTTTCACAATAGTGTGACGTCATAGCAATGGTTAAACTTTGTACAGCCCCGCAGTCCCAACTAACTATAGTCCGTGGGACGAGGCCTTTTTTTCGCTCGTTACGCGATCTGGTTTTCCGAATTTTTTCTAATATTTCTCATTCTATTTATCAAAAATAGAAAGCGCTAACAAACCATGTTCCCGCATTCGTGGGTGGTTTGGGACTTCACAAATGAATTTTAATTAACATCAAATTCGAGGTTACAGCCAAAATATCGTTAGACAAATATAACGCCCGAGTGAGGATAAAAATCAACCAATAACGTGCAAGGTTTGTGTTGCGTCGCCAAAGAACCAATCAAATTGCACGTTCTATATACGTCGACAAGAGGCGAGTCCAACATGGCGTCGTCCATGTCGTCGGAAGCAAGTACCGAGTCCGAGACCGCAGCGGAGACAGAAGGTGAAAATGCTCCAAAATCATCAGTTCAGTGTCTCATGCACTTTCCGACTGGAAAGGGTGAAGTGCAGTTATTTACGGAGCACAGCTGGTCACGTTTCCTTGAGTATACCGACGTCTGGAAGGTCTTCACAAAAGGACCGCAAGCCGAGATAGCAAGGGCCAAGCCAAGGCAGTTCATCGCCAAAACATGCGCCACGTCAGCCGGCGCAAGTGTTGCTACGGATCAGCATGATCAGCCCGTCAGTATGCGGCCACGATCCTAGAGAATGCCGGTCATCATCGGTGAGATACAAATCGTACACTTCCCTTCACTTCGAGATTGTGTAATATAAATGTCTAGTAAAAAAGTTACAACGCCATGTTCACGGGTCTAGTCCATGACCAGATGACTTGACTATTTTATGATCATGATGATCGAGATAAAATAAGGGCAAGGGCATTAAGGGGGGGGGGCTCTGAAAATTCATGGCATAGGGGGGCCTGCATGCACAGTACGTGTAGATTTTTATGCCTTCCTAAAACTACTAAAGCCCCTGTCATCATGGTCATACTACATGGAGCCTCCTTTGCGTATCCTAATTCCTTATGAGTTCCTTATCAAAATTTTTCAATACGCAGCCGTACGCTCAAAACGTCAATTTTTTTTGGATTACTTTGACTTATGTGCGACGCACATGTAGCGTACAAGTAACGAATTCAGCCCATCCATTGCGTATGAGACGCGTATGTGTTGCGTATGCAGTGCACAACGTTATTTTTTGGGCTGCGAATAGGTCAGTATGCAGTGCGCATGCCGAGCGTAACATATAGCGTACTCATAACGCACTCGACCGATGCGGGACCGATGCGCTGCGTATTTATAACTTATGACCTGCGTAACAGCGTATGCAGCGTAGTTTTGTGCATGCCAAAAACTATCCTGTGTACTGGGCCGTACCATGCGTATATATGCGTACATAAAACCTACACAAAACGATAGAGATGCATATGAGGTGCGTATTGTGCGTACGACTGCGTATGAAAAAAATGTCAATGCGCAACTCATAAGGAATTAGGATGTTAGTGCCTTGCAATTGTGTAGTCATGGTAGGCCTATTGGTCATGTTGGTACTATGTAAATGTAAACCTCCACATTTTCTTTCTGTATAGGTCATGCTACAGTCAGTACACTGACAAGTCCAAGGTGAAGAGAGTAGTTCAAGCCCAGCAAAAAGAGAAGTCTAAAGTTGCAGGTACATTTTATTTGTATAGAAACTGCTGCTTCCATTTCTATTCATTAACAAATTTGGTAACCTTCATGAAAAAAAAAAACTGCAGGGGGAGGATGGTGTGATAAACTTATACAAGTATATTTGTGAGGTGCTGTTGATAATCTCCCTCTCCCAGTATTTATCTGATGTCTGTAACTAAGTTACACTGGAAAACTGTTGTCATATAGTTCAGTTCACCCAGTGTCCATGTGAAATGTATTTTGTTTACGAAAAGACAGTCCAAAGAGTTTAATGTATCTTTTGAAAGCTATAAAAACGCAATGTACGTGTAACGTAGGGAGGAAAGGGAGTCCACCTGGGCTAGTGTACCATCCACAAATATATACATGGCCATGTACATGCACTTGTGTATACCAGTATTAGGCCCAAGAACTGATAACTTTCTTTCCATTTATTTGTAATTTCAAAGAAGGGGAAAGTTTTAATGTATACTGTTGTTTACCCTCCCCAACAGAAACACACACCCAAAGATAATCTCACAAATTTAAGGAAGAAACATGACATATACCCTCCTGATTTTGTTTCTTTGAGAGCAACACAACATTTTCATTGAAAAAAATGGCCTTATTTCAATAAATACAACCAAATAAATGTTAATTACATGTAAACAGTTGAATAAGATTGTATTTTCTGTTTCTCTACTGTATTCTAGAAACTGAAACAGCCAAAAAGGTTCCCCACCCCCCTATGAAAACGAGAAGACTCCGTTCAGCCACGCAAACGGTTTCCAAGACTGCAGCAAGATCACAACATGTTTTTCCCAAACAGTGCATCCTTTGCAGGAAGGAGAAGTGTGTGACCTGCCAAGTCACAAGGAAGAGGGGGCAAGAACCCCTGGTCACATGTACTACCCTACAGGCTGAAAGATTGCTACAGGCGGCGGAAGACAACAACAATGAAGAACTTCTTATGCACATTGTCAAATCCAAAATGGATGTGCTCAGAATTGTTTCAGTGCATTTGTGTAATTGCTCTTATTGTTTCTTGTATTTGACACTTATACATGTACTTTAATTGCAGAAATTCAACTTAGGAAGTGCCATTGCATTGGTGTGGTCAGAATAATTGATATCTGTGAAAACACATTTGTGTTTGTTTACAAACTGGCATTTAGAAAACTTATTTTTGTTTTAATTTCTTTTTCATGAAGGCTGTTAACCAAATTGGTAAAAAGATACATGTAACACTGCATAAGGTGTGTTTGAAGTTGTATTAAACCCTTATGAATGTTTGATGTGGTGTATATTGGGATTTGGGGAATGGATAGGGCCAAAAGGAAATAATTGGTTGTATCGTCATTTAAAACAGAAGTTCAAGAAACAAATGTATACTAGATGGTTTTGAATCTAAGTTTTTACTTAAAGTGGAATGCCTGCACACCTTAAACAACTTTTGTAAAGTTATCTGCTACTGGAAGCTGTTCTTTTGGGGCTCTTTCTTCTGGGGAGGATCTTTGTCATTTAATTTGGAATACATGAACTCATCCTGTTTGAGGTACCTGCCGTCTTTACTCAAATTGTTCATTCAAGAAAACAACACTAACTGATTAAGATTTTTCCATCTGTGTATTTCTTTTGGCTGAATGCAGTATGTCATGTACAGCACATCCAAGTTGGAATAAAAAAAAGTTATAGAAACAGTATTTGGATCGTATTTGTTATTTATTGTTTCAAATCGTTCTTATCAAATTTAATCTAAATTTAAATCAATTTAAGTATGACACCTGCCCCATTTTAATGATGATCATGCGTTTCAGCTAACTAGCAGCCATTTAGAGAAGATTGACTGATTTACAGTTTTTGTGGGATATCATAACGAAGCAACTTGCAAGTTCTGGGGCTCATGGGTTTTACACATTATTCTTTCATAAAGGCTTGTCATTTACAAGATATTTTATAATATAAGGAACTCCCTGGTTATTTCAAATTTAATTTAACTGTAATAAGCATCTTGCTTTAGAAATAATTACAAATAAAAAGGCTAGAATCTAACATTAAACAAATGTTCAGCAAGACGGGCGAACCCGCCTCGCGCGCGCATGCATTGCGTGTAACATGTATATTTGCTGTGTCAAAAGAGGGCGCTATTTCTTTCTTTTTTCTCATGCACAATTCGTGCGTGTTTTTGTCGTAGAATTTCTCATTCCCAAACAATTCTTGGACCGGGGAACAACGTTTTTCTGATATGGTACACCATAATCTACATATCTGGCAAGTTTTATAAAATTCGGTGAACCAGATCGCCTATCTCGAAAACTAAAGCGTTTTCGGGCTCTCGTCCCACGGACTACTAGGGAAGTCTCTCCGTGCCGTTGCCTTCTCTGGACTAAACCAAATCATTTGCCAAGCAGAAATGAGAAGAACGCCAAAGGATTAGCCAGTCGAACCCCGCTGTCTTCGCTAGCCTCCCCACAGTGGCGGGTTTTATGATGCGCTACCCACTCGCCTGACAGACACGTTCTCAAGCATATGAGGCATTTTATAGAAGCTGTGCCTCCAGCAGAATTTGCTCGTACCCCCGCCCTGCAAACAGGACCCCCCGTCCTGTTTGCAGGGCGGGGGTACGAGCGAACCAGCAGAATACACCTCGCTCTCAATAACTGCCGACAGTTGGTCCGCGACTGCTTGGCAACTCCATGCGAATGTATTCTCAGTCATTGTCTTTTCTGTAATTACCTCCGTGTCTTTAATCGTTCGTATCCCTTCGTGGCGAGCTTGACAGTGATTGGATATTAAACTGGTCGTCAAACTTAGGAAAAAAGGCACTTTTCTACGGTGGCCCACAACTGTCACGGCAAGCGCAAAAGCGCCGCAGCAAGCGCAACAGCGCCGCGGCAAGCCACGGCAAAAGAAAAGCGCCACGGCAAAAGAAAAAGCGCCACGGCAAAAGCAAAAGCGCCGCGGCAAAAGAAAAAGCGCCATGGCAAAACAAAAAGCGCCGCGGCAAGCGCAAAAGCGCCACGGCAAAAGAAAAAGCGCCACGGCAAAAGAAAAAGCGCCACGGCAAAAGAAAAAGCGCCGCGGCAAAAGAAAAAGCGCCATGGCAAAACAAAAAGTGCCGCGGCAAGCGCAAAAGCGCCACGGCAAGCGCAAAAGCGCCACGGCAAGCGCAAAAGCGCCACGGCAAGCGCAAAAGCGCCACGGCGAAAGCAAAAGCGCCACGTGTTTATTGGGAAGGGGCGTAATCATACATGCCGCTACTATATCAAAAAATAAAATGGGAAGGAGAATGGCCGCCACCAGGAATTCTTATTAAGCACAGAATTTAATTCTTTGAGAAGTGATTTTATGGCTGAGAAAATACCAAGGCCAAGGAAGACCGGTCAGTGCAAGCAACGTTCAGGAAATAAATCGTCGATATTAATTCAGCACCATCAGGGCCGTTCCTCATTTCTTTACATTTCGTGGGATGCAAAACAATTACGAGGACGGGAGGCTCTGCGAGCTGATGCATTTTTTTGAAGAGTTTTTTTTCCTTCCGACTAGCATGCAGAGAAGATTTCCATTAATTTGATACTTAGTTCACCCATGGGCGTCGCGAGGGGCCAAGGGGCTTCCCCCGGAATATCACACACAAAAGGAAGGGGGAAGAAGAAAAAAAAAAGAAAAAAAAGAAAAAGAGGCGCGAAGTCATAGTGGTGTAAATTTAATGAGTTGGGAAGGGGGGGGCAAAATGTCCCTGCCCCCGGTTTAAACTGAGAAATCGAGAATTTGTTCAGAAATACAAGATTTTTTTGGGAAAAATATGTTTTGCCCCCCTCTGAGAAAAAATCCTGGCGACGCCCATGAGTTCACCGGTGTGTATACCAGTGTAGGCACACAATTGAGCTGCCCAGAGTTTGGATATAGAATAAGGAAGAAAGAAATTAACTTAGAACCTAGAACTCATTTGCCCACCCACCCCGGCTCAAGAAACCAAGAAGCCGAACAAGACCTGTTGATGCTTAGCGATAGCGATGATGAGTTGCCCTGTGGACAGTCTTCCAAATCATCGCAGAATCAGCCTGCAGGGCAGAAAGAGGGCTTGTTTCCGGCATCAAATAGTTCTGTATTCACTCGAAACAAAGCAAACGGCTCTTTTCAGAGCCACCAAATTTTCATAGAAGAGCTTAGAACTGTGCATCTGAACAAGGGCGGATCCAGGGGGGGGGGGCCGAAGGGGGCCATGCCCCCCCCCCCAAAAAAAAACGAAACCAATTTTTTTAAATTTGTTTATGTGACATCGCAATAAAGGCAGGCAATGAGTACACCCACTATCTTTTCCTCAAAAAAACATTGGTTGAAGTGGTCAGAAATTGCCTCAGATCGCGCCACAGAGCATCTAGAATCCAAAAAAATTTCGGGCCCTTCAGCGGGCCCCGAACCCCACGCCGTAATTTTTTAGACCCACTTTTTTGGGGGACGAAAACTTTTTTGGCCCCCCCCCAAATTGTGTTCTGGATCCGCCCTTGCATCTGAACGATAACACTTCTCCTTTGTTTAGTGTCTCTCCCTTAGGCCAAAAAAAAAATATTCGGTCTCTGGTCAGACCAAAGTTCCGGAATTGACGCGGCGAAGCGGCTTTTTTCTTTCTTTCTTCAAGCTTGGATTGTACAGACAAGGTGGGGTACTATTTTGCTTTTTTGGTGTCCTCATATACATTGGTGTCCTCCATAATTTGCCTTGGTGCTCTCGATCATTTGCTTCGGTGCAATTTCCCATTCCTTGGTGCTCTTTGGTAGAAAAAAATTGAGGAGGTGCAGCAATAGACGGCGCTGTTAGAGCTACCGCGGAACATTTTGGGGAAAAAAGATTGACGCGCATGATTAAAATCGACGCGCGCGCTGACCAGAGACCGACTTATTTTTTTTGGCCTTACCCCCCCCCCTTTTTTTTAAGTTAATTAATTTCTTTCTTATTCTATATCCAAAGTCGTCGCCTGTGTTACGTTCCTTACATCAAATCCACAGCGTAACCTCCTCTGTCGAAAGCGTTGCAACTGTCTAATAGAACGATCCATTTCTCGATTTGTGAGTTCTCTTCAACTCAGTCGTGTTTATTGGGAAGGGGCTAATCATACATGCCGCCACTACATCTAAAATTAAATGGAAAGGAGTATGGCTGCCACCATGAATTCTTTTAATCACAGACTTTAATTCTTTGAGAAGTGATTTTATGGCTGAGAAAATAGCAAGGAAAACCGGTCAGTGCAAGCAACGTTCATGGAAGAGTTTTGAAATTCCCGCTCTCTGGGAATTTCTAACCTAATAAATGGGCCCGCGGGCGAGTTACGTGTTGACAAGGCTTATCCACCCACTACCGCAGCCCTGCAGGAGAGCCTTAATCGACTTCCTAGATGTGTATGATATACTAAAAAAAAAAAAAAACTCGTACACTCTGGGCAGCTCACTTGTGTGCCTACACTGGTATACACACCGGTGAACTAAGGCTCAAATTAACGGAACTCTTCTCTGCATGCTATTCGGAAGGGGAAAAAAAACTCTTCAAAAAAATGCATCAGCTCACAGAGCCTCCCGTCCTCGTAATTGTTTGCATCCCACGAAATGTAAAGACATGAGGAACGGCCCTGATGGTGCTGATAGCGAGTCCTACTTTCCCTCTCCTTTATAAACTCTGATTCACGGCAGCAACTCTCTTGGAATAATCTTGGAATTATCCTACAACAAATTAATATCGACGATTTATTCCCTGAACGTTGCTTCACTGACCGGTTTTCCTTGCTGATTTTATGGCTGAGAAAATATTCTCAGCCATAAAATCACTTCTCAAAGAATTAAAGTCTGTGATTAATAGAAGTCCTGGTGGCGGCCATTCTCCTTCCCATTTTATTTTTTGATGAAGTAGCGGCATGTATGATTACGCCCCTTCCCAATAAACCCGTGGCGCTTTTGCTTTCGCCGTGGCGCTTTTGCGCTTGCCGTGGCGCTTTTGCTTTTGCCGCGGCGCTTTTGCGCTTGCCGTGGCGCTTTTGCTTTTGCCGCGGCGCTTTTGCACTTGCCGGCGCTTTTGCGCTTGCCGCGGCGCTTTTGCTTTTGCCGCGGCGCTTTTGCTTTTGCCGCGGCGCTGTTGTGCTAGCCGTGGCGCTTTTGCGCTTGCCGTGGCGCTTTTGCGCTTGCCGTGGCGCTTTTGCGCTTGCCGTGGCGCTTTTGCGCTTGCCGTGACAGTTGTGGGCCACCGTACTTTTCAGAGCGGTTTAAACCCCTTTCTACCACGGAAATCGCTTAAGACATGAGGTCTATTGCTTTAGACATGAGATATATAGTTCATAAAACAACGTTATTATAAAAACAACACTTTATGAAAACAACGAGTTTGATATCAAGGGGGATGTTTAAGTAAAGGTGCATCCTTGCTCCCTGAAGATTTTCAAATATACGATCTGCCTGGGTTTTTTTTTATAAGAACAAGGAGCCTTTAAGTACATTTCCCGGGTTTTTTTATTTATTTATTTTTTTAAAAATTTATTTCCAATAAAACCTCCATAAAAGGAGAAGATAAAATTACAATAAAAACATAAAATTATAAACGTAACAACGTGTACACAAACAGGATAACCCCGACACTCGTGGACCAGCCCCAGACAACGTCAGAAATTAAAGATTGTCAAAACAACCTGAGCAGTCCACCAAGAGTGCCAAGATCATCATAATCAAGTTGGTCACGATACAAAACTATCTGGACACTATTACGAAAATACCATGGTTGATACAGTGTACATTCTTAATGGTAGAAATGTATTTCCGTCTGAATGATGGACTAACAATGCCATTTAGTAGTGAGAAATCATCATGCATGCTAATGTAGCTGGACGGCAAAAGGAGGCCGGCCCACTATTTAAAGAGGAGGAGTGTTCCACTAAAAATGTCGTCACCGTTTTCATGAAGAGCCACATATGTCAAAAATTACCATTTTTTCGATTTTGATTTTTTTTCTTCAATATTTTGCTTTAAAACAATGTACTTTACCATTTTGACATGTTTTTGTAAGGAAAACATCATTAATTTCCAAGTTACATTAATGTTGCAAGGAGCCAAAATCTCAATAAAAGAATTTTGCGTTTTCACGAATAGCCACATACATTTTGGCCCTTTGAACGCGTACAAAAGCCATTGCACGGAAATACGTAAAAGTAGGTCAAATGAGATTTGCGTTTTCACGAAGAGCCACATATCTTTGTTACATTTTCCGCTGCGCGCGCGTACTCACGCGCGCCTATGGAAATACACATTGAACAGAAAGGGCCAATATGTCGGAAACCTGAATTTGCGTTTTCACGAAGAGCCACATATTTTTACTAATTAATTTTCACTACTTAACTGCTGAATTAAGTCTTATTACTTGGTTCATCTAAAAATTCAGCTCACACAGGATAGTGTGATGGTTTCCTTGCTTCACAAAATTGTTGCAAAGTGGAATTTTTTGCAGTTTTAAAATATGAGAAACTTCTTTTGCGATTATCTCGAAAACACTTTTTCTTCAAAATCAACATGTGGCTCTTCGTGAAAACGGTGACGATATATGCCAGTAAAAACTATGAACCTATGTCATGACGACGGCAATGAGATGAGCTTACCGAACTTATATTTACATAATTTCTACACAAGAGTCAAGATGATAATATTCTTTACACAAAGCAATAATCAAATGTAAGGCACAATAAAATAGAACAGCGATAAAGGTCAAATGTCAAAACATGGCTGGCTACATATGTTACAAATTACAGACGTGAATCATCCGGCCTCAAAATGAACACTATATTCGCACAATATTCTCACAAAAAGATCACATTATACACTAAAGTACTCACAGGGACGAATCTATAATACTAACCTTCCAAAATGATATAAATTTGGAGCATGGCCGGAGCCACGCTCCCTACACAATAGAGAGAATATATGCCCAAAATTTGTGGTGGTCTTCCCTGTTCAAATCCGAAAGAAGAAAACTTGTCACAAGTTGCCTTTGCGCGGGAAGCACAAAGGTCATGATATGCAAATCACTATACGTCCAATACAGGCGGCTCATACGCTGACAGGGTGCGTCACGAACTCATAGCGTACTCGTAACGCACTCGACCGATGCGGGACCGATGCACCGCATGTTTATAACTTATGACCTGCGTAACAGCGTACGCAGCGTAGTTTTGTGCATGCCGTAAACTATCCTGCGTACTGGGCCGTACCATGCGTGTATCTGCGTACATAAAACCTACACAAAACGATAGAGATGCATATGAGGTGCGTATTGTGCGTACGACTGCGTATGAAAAAAATGTCAATGCGCAACTCATAAGGAAAAAGGATACGCGGAAGTGTGACAGGGCCCTGTATATTCATGTGTGGAACACAGCTCTGACGCCTGTTCTTTTATATGGGTGTCAGTGTGTGAATTTCAATGCCAGATCTTTTCAAAATCTTGAAAAACACAGGAAAAGCTTGTTAAAGCTGCCATGGGTCTTCATAAGTGTTGTAAAACCACGCCTCTCTTACATGGTCTGAATTTATGTAAGATCAATGATATTTTGTCCACATTTCAACTAAACTTGGTTTGTCAGATTTTTAACAACACTTCAAGTTTCGAGAGTGATTTGCATATCATGACCTTTGTGCTTCCCGCGCAAAGTCAACTTGTAACAAGTTTTCTTCTGTGGGATTTGAACAGGGAAGGCCACCACAAATTTTGGGCATATATTCTCTCTATTTTGTAGGGAGCGTGGCTCCGGCCATGCTCCAAATTTATATCATTTTGGAAGGTAAGTATTATAGATTCGTCCCTGTGAGTACTGTGGCGCAAATTACTATAGCAGCGTAGTCTAGAGAGGGCGCGCTCGCGGCTGTGGGCCCTATAAAGGCCCCGGGGCAGTTGCGAGACCGGCTCAGTTCAGGTAGACACAATTCAGACACACACTGTCACAAATTAGGCTTATCTCAGATACAACCTTCCGAGCGTACGCCGAGATTATCTACGGGGAAGAGACGGTATGCAAATTAGCTTGCGCGCGCTGACGGGCGTGTGCTGGGTGGTGCGGTGAAGTCGGGCTGGCATAAGGAGGCACGGAGTCCGCGGAGGCTACTGGAGGCGGAGCGACATACAGCGATCTGCCGATTGTAACGTGACGGAGCCGGAAGGGCGCCCTCATCTACCCGCCGCCTCGAGGAAGGATCGCGACTGGAAACGGTGAAGGGCGGGAGAGTGGAAACGCACAGGAACGCTAGAGGCGTACGGTTCTTACCCGGGATTCAGAGGCTATCCCCAGCCAGGCATCGCCGTGCTGCCCCTACAGAGATAATTGAGAGGCTCAGAGACCAATCACAAATTAGAGGCTAACATTATAATTTAACGAGAGGTCCATCATATGACAAAATTCTTTGTAAATAAATCAATCAGTAATTGAGGTCATTGACTGTTGTGTACTTAATCGTTGTCCTTGTCCATCTTGAGGGTTGAGGGGCGTGGGTGAGTGCCGCTACGCGTATAGGGCGGTATATTTCCATCCAAACGGGCCTGCATTCCCGGCTGCTGGGGTATTGATCCTAAGCTAGGTTGTCTGGGTAAAGGAACTACGGATCGGGTCACCGATATTCCCGCCACAGTACTTTAGTGTATAATGTGTTTTTTTTGTGGGAATATTATGTTCATTTTGAGGCCGGATGATTCACGTCTGTAATTTGTAACGCATGCAGCCAGCCATGTGTTGACATTTGACCTTTATCGTTTTATTTTATTGTGCCTTACATTTATCATGGATTATTGCTTTGTGTAAAGAAAATTATCATCTTGACTCTTGTGTAAAAATAATGTAAATAAAAATTCGGTAAGCTCATCTCATTGTCGTCGTCGTCATGACATAGGTTCATAGTTTTTACTGGCATATATTTTTAGTGGAACACTCGTCCTCTTTAAATAGAGGGCCGGCCTCCTTTTGCCGTCCCGCTACAAAATGGCGATGTAGATAGGATTGAGTGCTCCGACAGTTGACACCTGTTTCTACATAGCCGTGATTTTTGTTATTGACGACGCGTTTTTATCCGGAATTATTTTGCCCCGGTGTCACGGTCTCACTTCTCCGGCGTGCTAGCTTCTCCGCAGAGGGAAATTTCGCCTCAACACGCATGCGCAAATTGCGCAGTAGTGTACATTTTTGGCAACTTTATTTGTGTGCTGAGTTCTGTGGGGTTGTACTGGTGCACGTGACATCTTAGGATAATTGTATGTATAGTTAGTAAGCTGTTACAAGGTACCAGTCGAATCCAGAATTTTCGTGGCGCGCGCAAATCCCAATACATTGTAACCAAAAAACTTGAAGGATACACATTTATTTTAAAACCATGGTTGCAAAAATAAAGATAACCAAGAACGAGCAAGGAACACAGACAATGCACAGGGGTTCGTTCTTAATTATTCGTCCATGAACATACACTTGCAAGGCCATGGAATGACTCTCTATAAGCTCAATAGCTTGACCACAGGAAGTGTTACATAACACATTCTTGGGTATCCCTCACTGTGTTATTAACACAGCCCGAGGAAAAGTAAGCACAGTGGACACATGAGCATGTGTCGTGCTCATGTAACGTGCACTGTTACGTGCTCAATCATCCGCCGCATTCACCCGGAGAATCTAGCACGCCGGAGAAGTGAGACCGTGACACTGGACTTTAGATTTTCTAGTGCACCGGAATTCGTGTTCACGAATCGCACTGAATCGCTTCCGTGAGTTTGATTGTCACGATCATAGACGTGATGGTCATCATCTGATTTTTGCCTCACCCTGCGTTGAGAGGATTTAATTGACAAGCTACATTGTGTGCTGTACAACTTTCATTGTAACAATCTATTTTTAGAATTGTATTTGATATTTGACCATTTTGTATCCAAGCTTAGATCTGTTCAGTTTTTAGGCAGCTGTGCCTTGTGTGAATCTGTAGTAGATTCTATATTAGGAACAGATAATTATAGAGCCAGTTGTTGGCCTGTGCTTTGGATTGAGTGGTGTTGTGTCAAATACTAGTATTGCTTATTGCACACACACCATTGTAACTTCTGGTTTTCAGCTAATTGGCATTTTTTTTCCCCGACATTTTTTACCAGCGCATTGTGTCATTTGCTTCTTGTATTATTAGATTGTCTTAGCAATATTGGGTGACTTTTTAGACCGTGTCAGTTGGAGATTTTATAGTGGAATTGTACTTTTGTCTACAGTGTAGTTAGACATATTTTTGACTTGAATTTTATTGTCTGTTTGTATGCAGACTTGATTGTAGGTCAGTGATTGAGGCCTGATTTTGTAACAAGTCATATTTTTGTGTGTGCATTCCAAGGTAATTATTCCAACCATGTCTGTGCCAGACTCTATTTCGAAGTCAAATAGTGCTTTAGCTAGGACCATAGTTATTGCCTTCACAAATATTTTATGTGAACATAATTAAGATGCTTGTCCTATTGATAGAAATGCAGTGATAGACCAGGAGCCCAGAACATTTATTCATGCGAAAAGTGCCAAAGCAGTCGACCTCATAGGGTGAAAGGGTATCATGGGGACATAACAAAAATGCATTGCTGCCGGGTCTAGGGCGTGGCCTAAGGTCCGAAATGACGTAATAAAGCACCGCCATAACCGGAAATCCCTATTCTGACAATATCTCAAAAACTATACATGGTACTGGCGCAAATGTGGTCTCTACACCTATGTTTTCATGGTCAATCTATACGATGACTACCATTGTAGTGTCTGGAGATGTGTAGTTTATCATGTAGCATCTCTATTCATGACACAATTACCAAAAACCTTATTTTCCCCCATATCTCGAAAATTGTACAACAATTCTACACCAGATATTAAGGTCAAATATTACATTGATAAAAGGTCTAATGTATAAACTGTATACTTAACCATAAATCTTGGTAAATTTATTTACTTATGGTATTTCCATGCGGATTATATGTACATGTACATGTATACCTATATGCGACGCGCAGTCCTACATGTTTAATGGCCCTTTGTACTTGTTCTGTCACCATTGCATTACACGTCTTCTCCATCACTCTCATCTTCACTTTCCTCACTCCAAGCACTGTCATCCGAGTCCTCGTCATCTATGGATGCAGGTTCCACTATATGTCACTGTCATTTGTAGGTAGATCCTTGAGAGTCTGTGGTACCGAAGTTCCTGGGTACCAGTCTGGTTCAAACATAGAGCTATATTAAATTAAATATAGCTCTATGGGTTCAAAGCTTTTTTTAATTAACTTCCAGCCGTGGTCTGCGGGACTTACCCCACCAGTTGGATCTGCGCCTGGTCAGCCCTCTTCCAGATTCTTGCTACGTACTGGGCCCTTTTGATATGATTTCCAAATGTCTTGCTGCATGGTGGAAGAGAGGCACATTTTATCTTTATCCTGGCGAGGGGTTCCTTCTCATCACCACCGCTCATGCTCAGGAATACCTTGTATCTTGCTTCATTTATGTCTGATGTTTTGGGGGTTAAATTGTCAGGAAGTGCTGGGGTGGTATGGAGAATTGAGCAGCTCCATTTCCATTGAAGTACCATATCTTATAGCTCTGCGTGTCAACATTAGCCTCTCCTATCCAAATCCTGCTGCCTGGCTTCTCGTGCCAACTTCAGTTTCTACAGAATTGTAGGGGGTGTCAGCGAGTGGTTGCACTATAACAAGGCTGCTCCGGGTAGGTACGTGGAACTCATTAGCCTTGTTTGGTAGTCTGCCTAGGAGAAGGACAACCCTATAATTTTAAACATGGGCGGGTGGAGCTCGTTAGCCTTGGTTGGTAGTCCATCCTGACAGTGGGCAGCAGCACTGCTTTAACTTGCACCAGCGGATCGAGCTCCTTGTTGCCAATGGTGTGTGTTTGACTAGGAGGTGGCACCAAGTGTGTTCCGGATGGGGAGGCTCTTGCCCCCCTCCCAAGGACTTGGTATTATTTGTTGGGTATACCTCTTCTTCTTATGGACCAATTTAATACTATAGCACCAGGGTTAGAGCCCCTGCTATTTCTGGTTTCCATTCACCTGTCCCTGCTGGTACAGTATCTGTGACGTGGACAACTTAAAGCCCTCGGGAAGGTCGCTCACCGACTCCGGCTTGTGCCGGAGCTCAGGCTTTTACTTTTCGAAATATTACGAGAATTGCCACCTGGAATGTGCTTACACTCTGGCCCATGCAGAAATCCCTGAGGCTCTAGACAAAAAGCTGTGCAGACTCAAGGACGTTTTCAGAAGGTCACTCATAGTCAGGTGGCATATGGTTGGAATCGTGACCGACTGGTCCAAAGCACCAAACTTGGCAGATAGATTCTTATAGACCTAGAGAAGATATTTAGAAGGGGTGACACCTGAAATTCTTCACCTTACTTGTTAGCCCAATTTAAGGACACCTCGTTTTTTCCCCCAGTTTTTGTTTTCTGGGCTAAATATCACAATGTTCTCATTGTTCACATGATTTTGAATAAGGTTTCAATAGGGTAACTGTACCAGTAAGCTACGTGGTGAATTTGAAGTTCATCAATGCTGATGTTTGGCAAGACTAATTGATGATATCTGGGGACAAGGTAAATGCGCGCAATTTAGGGCATAATAGTAGCCATTTTGGATCGTTACTATGTCCTCATAATTATTCAGTCACTTATATGCTTTGGAAAATGTTATTTAAGTAAAGATATGCAAGTAGAATCCCCAAAATACACTTTTCAAATAAAAAATTTAAAATATACCTAAATATGGAAATAAATATCTTACACGGCAGGGATTAACGATTTATGCAAATTAGGCACCCTTCCCAAAAGAATTTCGGGTGTCACCCCTTCTAAATATCTTCTCTAGTTCTATAAGAATCTATCTGCCAAGTTTGGTGCTTTGGACCAGGCGGTCACGATCTTGACGAAAATTAGATCTAAGCCACCTGACTATCAAGAGGACGTCTTCCCTTACCACCTTGAGCGACTAATTGGCACTGGATCGAACCACCTGGAGATCATACAGGAAAGCTTGTTGTGACTATGATACCGAACGGAGGCTGAAGGAGCTTGAAAGGAGAGCACGCAGCTATCTCAAGAAAGGGAGCTGGCGATAAATGCCCGTGTCGGGCAATGGCCCCTACTACGTCCAAACGTGTCAAAGTGCCAGGCGGAAATCTGGCCAAAGTACCTTTTCTAAAGATTTTATCGGGAAAAATCGTTGTGTATCAAGATGCTTGCATTTTCCTTTTCAAAATGCACTCCATAAGAAATAATATTGGAGACCAAGTCAAAATAGGTAGGTATCCGGAACTTGGAAAACGACTGTATTAAGCAAGAATGTTAAAGGTGACCGTTAGTGTTTTCTCCTGAAAAAAAAAAAATCTTTAAAAAAATCAGTAGGGGCATATAAGTGCATTTTGGATGGATACAACCAAACCACTGTATTGTGTGATGATTTTTTTATTTTGACATGTTCGTAACGATGCATGAAGCAACACTCGAACTTAGCTCACACCTATTTACGCGGAAATTTTGTCAAGATGCACAAAAAGAAAAATAATAATAATAGGTTTACCTGGAATAAACTCCACGCTACATTTGCCGATCTGGAAGCAGAATGCTCTACGGCAGCTCTGGAGACAATCAGTGAATCGTGACAGTCTGATTCGATAGGTCGACTCGACGACAGTGCTTTTTCCGTTCTCAAGATGGTTGTAATCGAATATGGAGGGCGCTGTGCGTTGCTGGGTATGACGTAGGTTGTCGAGCAGTACGTGCCCACCACTACCTGCTCCCTATTTGAAACGAGGTTGGCACTAGGGACGAAGCACTGGGGACGAAGTTGGGTGATACGGGTCTGTGAGCCTACACAAAGACCAAGTCCATTGTTTTTTCTACAAGTCAGCTTGCGTTTTATCTGTCTTCAAAGTTTTCAATCAGCCAATCGCGCTCTTCAAGAAACAGAGAAACTAACGCTTCGTAACGCCAAACAAAAGTCTCCCGGTTTCTGGTATGCGCGCGTGTCGCCGTATCCATGCGTGTCGGCAAAATATTTATTTTTTCAATGAAAGATGATGTCATAAAACCGCCAAACTCACTGGTTTGACTGGAATTCTGCTGCTGCATAATTTTAACGTGTTTTTAGAAGTGGTTACGATCCGGAGATTAAGCTTTATGTGGCTTCTCGAGACTCCATATATTTGCATTAAGTTTAGTTGGGGACCATTTGCAGTCATCAGCCGACATTTGAAGGGAAAAAAACGGTAAAAAAAAAAAAAAAAAGAAGAAGAAGAAAAAAGCCGCGTCGCCGCACCACTTTTTGGGCAACTGAAGCTCCATACCAGAAATTGGAGACTCTTTTGGCCTAATTCCTCTCTTTATTTTTTAATGCAATGTCTGCTATGGAGCACCGTAGTGACTAAGGCCGCGCGGTGTGTAAATTATGCGGCCGGAGCAGCCGATTTTCGGCTAAACTTGACAGATTTTTTTTGTTAAAAATCGATTTTGACAGAAAATTTGACAGAATGGATTTTTTGGGCAGATTTCTGGCAGAATTTTGCAAGTTACATGGATATTTGACGGAAAGCATAGCAAATTCGAAGAACAATGATACATTTGTTTAAAAAAGCTTCCACTTTTTTTTCAACTGAAACAAACCCTAATTGCATAATGGGACGGGTTGGCTGGTCTAGGTGCTAATGTTCAATGGGAACCGGGCTTCGTGACGCAACCCGGCGCATTTAGCCTGCAATTTACACAATTTCATAACCTCATTACCATATATATAGATGGCTTATAAAGTAATTTGAACCTTAAAGGCTTAAATAAGGCAATACTACAACGTCTACATGTGGTTTTGAGTGTTTATAGTGTATTTCGAGTAATTCTGGGGAATTTGGCAGATTTTTGATAAATCGGACAGATTTTTTAATTGCATTTAGCAGAATTATGCCATGATCTTACGGTCACCCTTGGGCTCAATCATGCCAATTGACGAGTGAATGTCATGCATGCAGCAGCAGATCTAGAATGTGTACTGTATGCCTAATGTCATGCATTGTCATGTATGTTGCGTTGTCTGCTAAGTGCTAGCGCAGCTGGTTAGCTACATGTAGCTATAGCTTGACGCAGAACCTCACATGACTGTGTATTAATTAAAGAGGTTGTGGAATGCTCGAAGACATTTCCGTCATTTTTCGGGTATATGTAGCCTAAGGTGTGATGAAATAAAAACGACTATTGTTTCTGTCACAAAATGAGTACAAAAGGTACTTTTGAGAGCTGTTTTTCAAGTCCTGTCATGCCTGTTTCGACCCGAACGTGCAACTTGTGTACAAGTTGTCGTTGCGGGCAGCAAACGAAACACAGTTATTCGTGACGTAATAAACAGGACTCCCGATGCAGAGTAGCATAAACGAGTCCTGTTTATTACGTCACGATTTACTGTGTTCTGTTTGCTGCTCGCAACGACGACTTTTACACAAATTGCACGTTCGGGTCGAAACAGGACCTGAAACATAGCTCTCAAAAGTAACCTTTGTACTAATTTCATGACAGAAACAATAGTCGTTTTTATTTCATCTCACCTTAGGCTACATATACCCCAAAATTGACGGAAATGTCTTCGAGCATTCCACAATCTCTTTAATACCTCGTGGTTCGCACTTAAACCTGTAAACTAGACTAAAAATTAAGCGCGATAGGCGGTAGAACATCATGACTATGCTGACGTACTCCTGCTGTGGTTGTCAAGCACTGGCACTGTTGGTGATCGGAATATTTTGTAAAGGTAGGCTACATTTAGCATGTATAGGCCTAGTCCCACCCACTATAACTGGGCCGCTAGAACTCTTTTTTTTTTTACATTTGGGATATTGGTCTGTTGTACTAGCATTACGGACCAACACAATGCCAAAAAGGAGTTCTAGTGCCGCAGTTAGTGGGACTAGGCTACTCCTAGAACTATGCTCATAGGTTCAGAACCCCGAAAAATTGTTGTCAGCACAAAACACTAATTAAGAACAAAAACGTCCATCCCAACCAAGCATTTTCCCATAGAACCGCTGCACAGTTTGCCCCTAAACTCCATACAATACCTCATGACATACTCACGTTATGTGCACCCAACAAACATCGGTGGATTCTGTCTGTTTTTCGGCCAAAATGATGAAAAATATGCCCTTTCCGCACTGAGCCAACCTGACACTTGAAACGTGCACGCGCGCCCTATGATCGCAGTCATTTTCGGTTCGATTGCTCGGAGCGCGCCGCGGGGGGGGGGGGGGGTCACACGTATAAGTGCTTCTAGCGGCTTTCCGAGTTTGGGCCAGTAAACTTCGAAAGAAAACAGTACTTCTAGCGGTACACTGTTATGTTGCCAATAAACCAGCCCCTGTTATCAGATAATGCTGCTTATCCCCTGCACTCTTATCAGCTGAGTGACAGCACAGTTTAATCACACACAGAGTACACTGTTTATTACAGCCCCACGGCCGGTTCGAACATGCATGTACTTCGTGGCATTGAGTTGATTTTGTGGCGAGCATGTTTTGTAAATAATACGGCTTTTATTTCACAAATGTTTGCAGGTAAATTTGAGAAAATCAACGGAAAGGCAAACGAAAACGATAGCACCTAAAGTTGCGTTTACGCACGTACTTTGTGTGCACAGTGTGCGTGTACTGCCTGGCCACTCCTACCTGGATACGCTGCGCTGGCCGGTCGGTACTGGGCCATGTGCGTGGCATGCAGTGTTTCGTGCCCCCGTGCCGCGTGGGACAATGTTGCTCAGTGGATCGTTTCGTCCGTTTCTGCTTCCAATTGCGGAGCTTTATTTCTGTGAAATGTTCACTGGGGATAGTAAAAAGGGCACTTGCTTATATTTTAGTGAAATTGACAATAAAAGATGTAAAGTGAATTGTATTTATTCACCGTTTGCGACCGATAATTCCAGTCATTGACTTCGCCCCTGAAATGGAAAATCAACCACTTCGCCCCATATTCATCGCCGGTGTAACAGTCACATTGCCCCAAGTCAGTTCACCCATCGTCCCAAATACTTTCCACGTATTTATTTTCCAAAAATTATAAACAAAACGCTATATTCCACTATTAATTAAAATCATCATGATCATGTACATGTAATTCTTTTATCCTACTTAGGGTAATATTTTGAAATTAGCCAACAGACAGGGGTAGTTTATTTTCAGACACTAATTATCCTAGAATGGATAAGTTTAGGTTGGGTCCACATTTTTAATACAAGGGAAGCAAAGAGTTAGTTGACTCAACACTCCAAAGTGTAAATTTTCTTTCAAGGTCAGAAATGGGTGAACATGTACATGTAACACAAATTGGGTTAAAATTGTGTTTACATACATGTTCATTTCGAACTGTAAAAGGGAATCGGGAACCAGCTAGTTCCTGACTCCCTATTATCGTTTGAAATGCACATGTGTTTACCAACGTGATCCAGTCTACTCATTATCATAATCGATGCATCGCGCGCGCTCGGTAACGGAATCGCAATCGGGATACGGGGACCATCGAATGTACGCTGGGCATGAAGAAGAAATCCCGTCGTTCAAACATTAAACACGATCGGAAATTTAACGTGTTCAAGATCGCGAGGGGAGCTCTCCGAAGTGAACGGAAAATTTCACTTTTTTCCGGATCGTAAGTAAACTTCAGTACAACCATCTTAATCATCGATGTCTACTTGTACCTCAGGTGGCATATCTAGTAATTTGGAGGCCGTTTTGAAGGTGAAATCTGATGGGTTTTTTTGTTGGAAAATGTTTGGGGACAGTGTTGTCCAGCTCGCGGTATTAGCTTGGACCCAACTATCGCCAGACCATTTCCAAATGTTAAAAAAGGCGATAAGTTGGGTCCAAGTTACTCGGACTAAGTCCAAAGTAGGTGTCAGGAAGTGGATACGCGGAAACGGGGATACTGGGTGGACTTTATTTTTAGCGGAGGAAAGTATTTTTGAGAACGAAGCATCTGTTGTAGTATCGGGTTTAATTATTCATGGGAACACCCCTTGTTTTATCCCTCGGTGTGACCCAACCCTTGGAGCATGCGCTGAGCGGTCCTCTTATGCCCATTGACCCCCCAAATCCCGCGCACAAGAACATCAAGGAGAACTGACAACAACCAAGGCATAAACACCCGACAACTTGTGCCGTTTTCGGGAACTATTCCGGAACCTAGTAGTGGTGGTTTACTGAGGCCCGTACGATCCCTTGATGACCGTCGGAGGTAGTCCAGTCGAAGATAGGGTGAGTCGACCCCGAAAAACACTACATTGGCGTCGTAGACACCCTTACAGAAATGTCCCATGAGCATCCCATGGGATTCCCATGGGGTCCCATGGGACCCCATGGGAAACCCATGGGGTCATCAAGAGCACCATGTAAGTTCAAATGATCACCATGGGAGATTTTATGCTCATCATGGGAAACCCATGGGAACACCATGGAGATTGCATGGACAACATGGGAACACCATGGGGATTTTACAAGCTCCATGCGAACACCATTGGAACACCATGGGGATTTTATGAGCTCCATGGAAACACCATGGGGATTTTACGGACACCATGCAGGTGCGGTTCTAGAACAAATATTTTGGGGGGGGGCTAGCACGGTGGATCCAGAATTTTTTCAGGGAGGCGTGCTGAAATCTAGACCGGTTATTTTTTCCTGACACTTAGGCCTCCGAAAATCAATAGGTGGGGGGGGGGGGGGCTAATGCCATATTTTCAATGGGGAGCGCCAATAAATATATATTAACTAATGCACCCTTGTCACGGCTATTTCTTCTTTAGGGGCAGACTGTTTGCATGTACATCACAATCCTTCTTTTTGCTGATGCAATTTTTTTTTAACGGAATTTATTTGGGGGGGGGGCTAGACAAAAATTTTGGGGGGCGACAGCCCCCCCTAGCCCCCCACCGTAGAACCGCACCTGACACCATGGGAACACCGTGGGGATTTTATGGACATCATGGGAACACCATGTGGAATTAATGAACACCGTGGGACCACCATGGGAATTTATGGACACCATGGGAACACCATGGGAACCCCATGGCGATTTTATGGACATCATGGGAACAACATGGGGATTTTATGGACACCATGGGAACACCATTGGGATTGTATGTCACCATGGGCACACCATGGGGATTTACTGGACATCATGGGAACATCATGGGGATTTCAGACACATGGATACACCATGAGGATTCGGACGCCATGGGAACACCATAATGTGGGTGATATAATTATGGACACAATGGGAACACCATGCAGATTTAAAAGGCAGCACGGGGACACAGCTGGGTTATACTGGAGAACATGCATGTGCCATGGAAAACCATCATAGACCCAATTGCACTCCCAAGTTATAGGCAAACCTTTCTTTGATTTAACTAGTTATTCGCCTAGCTGTAAATTTGAATTCAATTAAAAATATTTCCCTTGTGGTCCTAGAGGTTATCAAGAATTCTATTTGTTAAGCTGACCATGGGAAACTCCTGTGGATGTTCACCAATTGAACACAATGGGATAAACACCATGGAACACCATTGGAACACCATGGGACACCATGGGACCACCATGGGACCACCATGGGACGTTTTTGTGAGAATCGCTTACAATAACGTTCTGTTGATAAGTGAAGCTAAATGATGCATACAGTATTTTGGTATGTAGAAAATGTGTCATTCAAACTTTGGATAATATTGATTCACATGTTATTATGGTTGGAAACATTTATGAGAAAATAAATTGGGAACACTGTGATAATATGTTACAACTTGATAAGTGGTGTGGGAGCAATTATATGAGCTTCGGTCATAGAGTGCATAGGCCACTCCTATTACTTGGAACAACCCCTGTCGGAGTTCCGTGATGTGCTTTACCTATTCGGCGAACAGCACTTAACACACAGGGTTAAAATGTATTAAGGAAGTTGTCATTGAAAAATACCATGGAGCAATAAATCTTTTGAGAAATGAAAGGAAACCATACATGGGAAAAAACCCATACAAAATTTCCCATGGGAAAAAGCCAATGGGAAAACTCCCATGGGAAAAATCCCATGCTACATGGTGTCCAATTCACCATGCAATTCCCATGGGGTCCCATGGGAAAATTTCCCATGGGAATTACATGGGAGATTTCTGTAAGGGCAGGATCGCTTTCTACGAACACTGACCAAAGTTTTTGTGGCGTGGTGAGACCACGAGGCCGCCGGGCATCCAGCTCTTTCAAGACAGCCGGGTTGGGGAGGTTTTTTTTCCCGTAGGGGCTTGAGGACTGCGCTGCGTTGCTTTATTATTGTTTACCCAATTGTTAATGATATCTGGAAACGTGTCTAGTAAAGGACTGCACGTTTCAGTGACCTAAATTTTGTGAATTAATTTTTGTAAAATCAGTTCGTTTTCGCTAACGTTAGCAGTCGTAACATTAAAGGAATTTCGATTACGTGATTTCGATTTCGGTTAGTCGATTTGTGCAGTATCACGCACGTGGAGATTTCGTACCGTCAGGAGAATTTCGAGTACGTAGTCGATTTCGATTAATCGATTCTTGTAATTACACGTGGTTTTTTGTGACAGTTGAGTATTCTTGCGAGGTTTTTAGCAAGCCCAGTGTCACATCGTTTTTCAATTTTTGTTTTTCGTTTTGCAACCCCAGGCAGAGCTCGTTTTCGTTTTTCCCAAGAAGGAAAAGGATTCTCGTTTTCGTTTTTCGCCAAGAAGATTCAGAAGAAGAAGAGGCGTTTTTTCAATTTTCGTTTTCGTTTTTGTTTAGGCCTAGAATTACGTAGCTAGTACCGAGGCCTAGTGAGAAGCATTGATTGAAGCATTTAAGTTTAAAATCCCAGAAGTCTTGGGAAGTGAAAAAATATTTGTTTCTCCCCTGTTTTTGCTTTAATCAGTTTGTTTTTCGCGTTTTTCGCAAGTTTGGAAAGACAGATTTCGACGGAGGTTCGTCGGTTTATCAACATACAGTGTTTTTTTTCTTGAAGAGTTTTGCCGTTTTTCAAATTTTGTGGTAGACCTACATGTGATTTATAGTTGCTAGGCCTACTTGAAGAAGATACAGTTGGATTGCGTTAAATAAAAAACAGTATTGCAAGGTTTGCATTGTTTGTTCGGTGTTATTGAAAGAAAAAAAGTTTGAGTTGTTCATTGTTGTGAAAAGTAAAAGACTAATCAGAGAGCAGTGAGGGTTAGAATAAAGAAATATAACAGAAGAACCCTAGCATACTGCTTTTCAGTTCAAGATGGAGAAGATACCCATCAATTATTGTTCTTACCGGGACTTAGTTACTGTTCCTGGTGTTGGAGACGCTCTAGCAACTACGATTGTAGATTTGCGGAGTGCCCATGGTGACATGACACCAGAAATGCTCATGTCAGTTACAGGTGTGCGGAGCATGCCAGACATTGTGAGGATGTTTGACTTCAAGCCCTACATTCCTTTCTCGGAGGGAAGTCACCCAGTCAACATGGCGTCCCCGAAGTCCAGGTTCAGACGGGTACCTCAGGCAACGGCTTCTGCTCCCAGTCAGATGTCATCCTTTCAAGATGCATGGAGCAGCCTTCAGGGTGGGACTCAGAAGTCTGATCCGTTGATGTCGAGGTTTCTGGAGTCGCCATATCCCTTCGACAGTTATCCTCCGCACCCACCAAGTCCACATGCCTACTCAGCACATCCACGGGAGGCACATCGCTTGCGTGAAGAGGTGCGACCAGCTCCCTTTGGTCAGGATGCCGCCGCGACTTGGTCGAGCAAACCTGCGTTTATTAGTGGAGGGATGGTGCCTCAACGCCCAAACATCCGACTCTACCGAAGACGATCACATACGACGGAAAGAGCAGCTGGCAGGCTTTCATCGCTAGGTTTTCATCCTATGCCGATGAATGCAACTGGTCGGCGAAACAGCGGAAGAATAACCTTTGTTGGTGTTTGGAGGCCAAGGCAAGCGAGTTCTACGCCATGCTCAATGAGGGAGAGCCAAACCTGGAGTACTTTGATCTCATCAAGAAGATGGAGAAGAGGTTTGGTTTGCGAGATCTACCAGAGGCGACCCAGATGCAGTTCAATTACGCCAAACAGTCATCTGAGGAGAACATCCTGGACTGGGCTGACCGAGTGCTCTACATGGCGACTCGCGCCTTTCCAAATCTTCCGGAGATGCATGTCCAGAAGCATGTTGTACTGAAGTTTTGCCAGGGCTGTTCCGATCGGGAGGCTGGCCAGTACGCCACCAACTCTAGGCCGGCTACCATAGAAACTGCCGTAGATTGTGTTAAGTGGTTTCAGCATACGCAGAGGGCGATTTATGGAAGGTACAGGAAGGATGTACATGTAAAGGAGATGTCGTTCAGTCACGATGATGTGGATGGTATGGGAGCGGACTTGTGTAAGGTGGGCATCACTGCTCAGACACCGCCGAGACGCCCAAATCCAGGGGACTTCTCATCTCTCGATAAACGAATGACAGCCCTAGAAGACCAGTTCAAGTCCATCCAGAGGTCTTTGGATAAGTTGACTGCTCTTACAACTCACCGCCCTCGTGAGCGATCAAGGTCACCAGCCCTTGACCTGTCCCGAAGTCCTTGTTTCCAGTGTGGAAAGTTGGGTCATTTCAAACGGGATTCCCCCGGTGTCGAGACAGAGAAGACAGTCTCCTTTATAGATGACCAGTCAAACTACAGCGGGTCAGAGAGTGAAGCCGATCTCCGCCCCGAGCAACTAACGGCCGACTACCAATAATAGACACACCAACCAATACAGTCGCTCTTGCTGATTCGGGTCCCTCTGTGCATTCATCACCTTCATCCAGTGCTGTGGTTGAAGCAGTTACTTCCTGTCAGTCCACGTTGGAAGAGAGTACGGTTCAGCTCGCTGAGATGGTCACTCAGGTGCAGCATTTTCAGGAGTACATTGACGGCATGGCTGAGGACTGTCCTGAGCAGTGCAGCGTTGGAGCTGATGAGTCCAAGGAGGAATCATCAAATTTGATTGAAGGAGGGGAGGAAGTGGTTGTCTGTCGACTGCATTCACGCTCGATGTTCAGCGTACGTGTTGGTCTAAACAGCATGGCACTTAAGGCGATCATCGACACAGCAGCAGAGGTCACAATCATCTCCGATTACATCTACAACTCCCTAGATCCCAAACCACCCGAAATCAGGAATGTGACGTTGAACACTGCAGGAAGGAACATGAAGATGAAAGGTATAATTGCTGGTCCAGTAGAAGTAAAACTTGGAAGCAAGACCTTCACTGAGAGAGTATACGTGGCACCGATTGAAGACGATATGCTCTTGGGAATCGATTTTCTGCGACGACACAAGATAAGCATAGACATCCAAGATTCGATGCTGGTACTGGAGGATGAGAACATACCCATGGTATTCGGGGAGGGGAACCAGCCTCCGAGAGTTGCTCCAGTAATGGTTCGTAAGCTGACGATTATCCCCCCAAATTGTGTCAAGAAGGTTCCATGTAAGGTGACCAAACCACTGGAACAGTTCATGGTTGAACCTTCCCAGGGTTTGAGTGTTCTGTTGCCCCGGACTGTCCACAGTCCCGGACAGGAAGTGGAATTATTTGTGATCAACCCCACAGCTCAGAATGTGCGACTAAAGGGAAATCGCCAGGTTGGGAATGCCAAAGAGGTGGCTGCGGTCATGGACATTCCAGTTGAAGACATAGACAAAAGTCTGTATATCAACGAGGTGATTGTTGCTACTGATGCTGAGGTGCCTGAACACTTGCAAGATCTTCTGAAGAGGTCTGCAGAACACTTGAACCAAGATGAGCAAGGTCAACTTCGAAATCTGTTGATCGAGTTCCAAGATGTGTTTGCCAGGGATGAATATGATCTTGGGAACTTTACCTCCATTGAACACCAGATCATCACCGAAGGGGCCAAACCGGTGAAGCATAAAATGAGACGCACTCCCATGACTTTTGCGGACGAGGAGAAAGCACATCTAGACAAGATGGAAGCTGCTGGGGTAATCCAGCCCTCAACGTCCGAATGGGCATCGGCTCCTGTCCTCGTGAGGAAGCGAGATGGCAGCGTCCGTTGGTGTGTAGACTATAGGGGTTTGAACACGGTAACTCGGAAGGACGTCTATCCCTTGCCCAACATCGAGGAATGTCTTGACACTCTCGCCGGAAACATATGGTTTTCAAAATTGGATGCTAATGCTGCCTACTGGCAGGTGAAGATCGATGAAGGTGATAGGAAGAAAACGGCTTTTATCACGAAGTACGGCTTGTACGAGTTCGTCAGAATGGGATTTGGTTTATGTAATGCTCCGGCAATGTTCTGCCGAGTGATGAACCTGGTCCTTAGAGGTCTTAATTGGGACATTGCTCTTGGTTTAAGGATTTCCAACTTAAGTTGAAGCCAAAGAAGTGTGCCTTGTTTCAACGTAAAGTGGAATTCCTGGGCAGAGGCATCGACCGAAACGGTATGCAACTGAAGGAGGAACATGTAAAAGCAGTGGAAGACTGGCCGCGGCCAAGAAACACCCAGCAGGTGGAACAGTCTTTGGGACTGGTGAATTATCATAGAGTGTTCCTCAAGGGCTATGCCTCAGTGGCAGGGCCCCTCTTCAACATCACCGGTAAAAACAAGTTCACTTGGGGTACCGAACAGCAACAGGCATTGGAGGAGATCAAGGAGCTCTTGACACATGCCCCTGCTCTTACACTACCGAATGCAGACGATCCTTTCATTGTGGACACAGATGCGTCCAACACTGCCATAGGCGCTGAGCTCATTCACGTTCAAGGTGGCCAGGAGAAGGTGGTGGCATATGGCAGTATTTCATTGTCCCCTGAACAGCGCCGGTATTGCGTCACCAGACGTGAGCTACTGGCAGTCATCAAATTCACACGGCAGTACCGTCATTACCTACTAGGCAAGCCATTTGTAGTTCGAACTGACCACAGTAGTCTTACTTGGCTGCTAAACTTCAAAGCGTCCCAAGGTCAGATAGCGCGGTGGCTAGAGGAGCTTAGTGAGTACAACATGACAGTGGAGCACCGGGCAGGAAAGAAACACCTGAATGCGGACGCCCTTTCCCGCATTCCAGAAACTGAAAGCCCCTGCCAAGGTTTTAAACTTGGGATGCAGCCAGAGGATCTCCCATGTCAAGGCTGTAACTACTGTAGGAAGGCTCACCAGAACTGGGCTCACTTTGTGGCCAAGGTTGACGATGTTGTACCCCTTGCCGTTAGACCCAAACAGGTCAGGGTAGCCAAGCTGGACCAAATTGCATCAGATGCCTACACCATCACTAGCATGGAGGTGGTAGCTACCGATGATGGTCTCCTGATGTCAGTAGATAGAACTGACTATTCCATTACATCAGTTGCTGAAGGTTCTGACGAACCATGTTCAGGCAAACTCCTGCAAGAGGAGCAGGAGAAAGACGACCAGCTGGTTCATTTGCGTCAATGGCTACTAATTAAAGAGGAGCCTGGCGAAGGCACAGTCATGTTGTGGGGTCCAGCAGGGAAATACCTCTGGATCAACTGGAACTTGTTCCATATCGAAGAAGGGATTCTGTGGAAAAAGGTCGAGGACAAGGTTTTTTGTGGTGCCAAGGGCACTGCAGAATCATGTCGTGCAGTTAAACCATGACATACCCTCAGCAGGTCATGCCGGAGTAGACGGAACTCTTGCCAAAATAAAGACGAAGTACTTCTGGTATGGGATGACCCGGGACATCAAGAATTACGTCATTTCGTGCTCCGTCTGCAATCGGAGCAAGAAAGCTGCTAAACAGGGCAGGTGCCCCATGACAAATTACCATGCTGGGTTATGGAGAAGGTACATCTAGATTTCATTGGCCCGTTGCCCAAGACGACTGGTGGCAACGAAAATATTCTCCACTGATGGTGGACCAATTTACCAAATGGTTGGAATGTGTACCATTGCCTTCTCACACTGCAGAGGTCACAGCTCAAGCTGCTGTAGGGGAATTCTTCTGCCGCTTTGGTTACCCACTGCAAATTGTGACTGATCAAGGCAGGAACTTTGAAAGTCAGCTGTTCTCAAATGTTTGCAAAGTCCTGCAAATTCACAAATCTTAGACAACCCCCTATCGACCGTCCGCCAATGGTCGGGTAGAAAAATTTAATCGGACGTTGATGGACGCAGTTAGATGCTACGTAGGGAAATCACAGAACCAGTGGGATAAGTTCTTGCCACAGATTGCAGGAGCTCTGAGGTCAACAGTGAACCGGAGCACCGGCTTCACTCCCAACATGCTAATGCTAGGTCGGGAAATCAACCAACCTGCAGATCTCATGTTCCCCTTACCCCCTATGGCCAAACAGCCAAGCTTACCTGATGAATATTGTGCTGACATGGCCAAAGCCATTGGGAAAGCCCATGAAGCAATAACTACCTTACGTTCTACCCAGAAGCGTATGAAGCGAGACTACGACCTTAAAGTCAGGAAGAGAGAATTCCAGGAAGGTGACATGGTGTATCTCTTGGATACCGCCACGATTAAAGGCAAGTGCAAGAAATTGAGCCCCCGTGAAAGATCCCGCCGTGGTCACAAAGAAGTTGTCCCCCTACCTGTTCCGCATCGAGTATAGGAACACGGTCTTTACCATGAACCATGACCGGCTAAAGAAGTGTAACGACCGAGAGGTTCCCGAACAGTGTACGAAAACCAAGAGCAGTAAACAGAAGGCTTACTGTCTATGTAGGAAGCCAGATGATGGCGACTTCATGATTCAGTGCGACACTTGCGACGAGTGGTACCACGGCAGATGCGTGAATGTACCACCTGAAGAGGGAATGGCCATGGACAAATACACTTGTCCATTGTGCCAACAACAGTAACACAATATTTGTGTTGCAGTTTCTCAGTTGTATATAGTTACATGTAGTTGTTAACACTTCCTACCTTAAGTAGGAGGTTTCCCTTGTTTATTCAGCACCTAGTTTAAGGGTGCGGCTTAGTCTATAAAACGGGGGGGGGGGGGGGGGTGTTGTAGTATCGGGTTTAATTATTCATGGGAACACCCCTTATTTAGTCCCTTAGTGTGATCCAATCCTTGGAGCATGCGCTGAGCGGTCCTCTTATGCCCTTTGACCCCCCAAATCCCGTGCACAAGAACATCATGAAGAACTGACAACAACCGAGGCATAAACACCCGACATTTTGTGCCGTTTTTGGGAACTATTCCGGAACCTAGTGGTGGTTTACTGAGGCCCGTACGATCCCTTGACGACCGTCGGAGGTAGTCCAGTCGAAGAAAGGGTTAGTCGACCCCGGAAAACACTACACATCCATATTCATGTTAGAAAATAACGAAGGCAAAGACAACGTGAGTTGAATGGGGAGCAGGGGAAAAACGTTTAAGTCCAAAGTAGGTGCCGGGAAGTGGATGCGTTGTCGTGGAAAGCATTCTCGTTGTCTTCCTTTCCGCGACAACGTACCAGACGAAAATTGTACTCACTTGCGGCGCCTGCAAGCGGTGTGGTACCCACATACATCGCGCGTGCAGATTTTTTTTCGATGTCATCACATGATGCATATATTTACATAATTAACAAAACAAAATGGACGACAGCCGTTGAAACTGGCGTTTTTTTACGGACAAGCCACCGAAATCGTCAAGATTTTTCACATTTTTGTGTGTGGTCTGTTTCAAGTCGAACATTTAGGCTTGTTTCCACCAGAATTACGTCAGTGAATGTATGAGGTATGTAAATGAACTCTGGGGTGGAATATAGAGGTGAAAATGAACAATTTATGAGAGGCCATTTTTTTAGGGTCTCTTGCTACCACATTCTAACGAACAGGTTATGTCTCCAGCGTTACATGTGAATGAATATGGAGCATGTCAGCTGGAGTTACTCAAACTAATATTCATTCACATGTAGCGCTGGAGACATCCTGTTCGTTCGAATGTGGTAGCTTAGCCCGACTGCGTCTGGCCGTAAAGTACTACCGCAAGCTCTGTAGTACAGCCAGACGCCCAATGCTTCCACAGAGACTGAATTTTTTTGGCCGCTGATGTTGCAATTTTGCTACAGATTTCGATCGAGATTATCTTTTCATCCAGGACACAAATTTCCAAAGTTAAGGTTCTTAGTCGTAGAGCAACTCATACCTTTTCGAGAAAGCGTTGTTTGGTCTCAATATTTTCATCCATCTGGCCAAAAGACGACTTTCAGTCATCATCTTCCACAAATATCGTCCCGAAAATGCTCCCCCATGCGATTTCAAAATGGCGGCCGCGCTGTAATGTATGCATTATGTGAGCGCGCTTGGGCAAGATAATGAATATCCATTATTTAGTTCATGACCTCGTGTTTGTATGGCCAGCCGCGCCGAGCAGCGCGGCCGCCATTTTGAAATCGCATGTAGGAGCATTTTCGGGACGATATTTGGGGAGGATGATGACTGAAAGTCGTCTTTTGGCCAGATGGATGAAAATATTGAGACCAAACAACGTTTTTTCAAAAAGGTATGAGTTGCTCTGCGACTAAGAACCTTAATTTTGGAAATTTGTGTCCTGGATGAAAAAATAATTTCGATCGAAATCTGTAGCAAAATCGCTACATCAGCGGCCAAATAAATTCAGTCTCTGTGGAAGCATTGGGTGTCTGGCCGTACTACAGAGCTTGCGATGGTACTGTACGGCCAGATGCAGTAGGGCTAGTGGTAGGCTAGCAAGAGACCTTTAAAAAAAATGGCCTCTTAAAAATTGGCCATTTTCACCTCTAATATCCCACCCAAGATTTAATTTACATACCTCTAGCCCGACTGCATCCGGCCATACAGTACCATCGCAAGCATCCAAAGATAAGGATCCTAGTCGTAGAGGCACTCATACCTTTTCGAAAAAAACGCCCTTTTATCTAAAAATGTACATCCATCTGGCCAAAAGACGACTTTCAGCCATCATCTCCCACAAATATCGTCCCGAAAATGTTCCTCCATGCGATTTCAAAATGGCGGCCGCGTTGTAATATATGTATTATGCGGGCGCGCTTGAGCAAGATTATGAATCTGCATTGTCAAGTCATGACCTCGTGTTTTGTTTGGCCAGCTGTTTTCCACAGCTTAGGAATAACACTACAGTCCAAAGACCACTGAAAGAGCCTATGAAAAACAGATAAGGGGTGTTAAATTACCAAAATTGTTGTTAATATTCCTACATGAACATTGCGCTGCTACTGATCCTGGGCAAAGTGGGAGTTTCTGTCAATGTTCATGTAACTGCTACATATATTTACAATACTAGTGAGATTTTGGGGTGGGATAGTAGAAATAGAAAGGTTCTAACCCCTTATGTTGCATGTCACATTTTGGTGTCCATTTTGTGCCCTATTTTCACACTAAATAACTGATAAAAATGAATTCCCATGTCCAGTGGTCATAAAGTTATCTCCTAGTTTAAATCTCTTACTTATTGAATAAGCCCCCCCCCCCCATCAAAATGTGATGTAAAATGTCGCCTATTTTACAAATTTCCTATTTTGCTGTAACGTATGTACATGTACATGTAACACGTATCAATTGTGTGGACACCAAAGTTCTACCGTGCACCTACCGGGTATTCTTAATTTATATTGGAATGTTATGAATTTAGGATAGTACAAGATGTATGCATGGGTAGCTTCACTTCAAATATAGTTTAAAGCGAAATGTTTCAATTTGCTTCACTCTGTGTAGGAGGAAAAATGGAATGTAACATATGTAACAGTTGGACACCAAAGTGATCTGTGTTCTTAACATGATTTTTTTGTACATGGAAAGCACATGGAGACGATAAAAACTGTTTAACAATACACTGTATGTCATGACTGCTGATGGTTCACAATCACTCCACTTTCAATCAAGACATGTCTGTTTTCAGTTGTTGTTATGTTATGCCCATGTTATGTTTGTAACATATTGGACACCAGATGTTACAACCGTTACAGTTTTCATATTTCCTCATTTTTTCCCAGAAATTTCAAGTATTTTCCACGGAACTTCTGGTATTTACATGTATAACAAGAAGCTTTTTATGGAAAACATTTGTCAAAAGGAAGTAAAATAAATAACATTTTATCAGGAAATAGCAAGGTTCTAACCCCTTATGTTGCATGTCACATTTTGGTGTCCATTTTGTGCCCTATTTTCACACTAAAGAACTGATAAAAATTTATTCCCGTGTCCAGTGGTCATCAAGTTATCTCCTTTAAATCTCTTACTATGTACGCACCTTGGAATACAATAAAAAGGCCAAAGGTAACAAGAAGCTTATTCAATCTGGATACAATTATCCCACCCCAAAATCTCACTAGTATTGTAAATATGTACATGTAGCAGTTACATGAACATTGACAGAAACTCCCACTTTGCCCAGGATCAGTAGCAGCGCAATGTACATGTAGGAATATTAACAATTTGGGTAATTTTAACACCCCTTATCTGCAGCAAGTAAAATCAAAATTTAACGGGCACAGTACCGGTATTCTTCTGTGTAAATGTTCGCATGACTTTCATCAAAGTACATTGAACACTTTGTACAATCATGACAATTGTCAATATAGTTTGGATGCATTGCTACTTTGCCGGGCGTACGTACGACTGAGCAGTTTCGTGTGCAGCTGTGTCGTGGGCAAAGTGGGAATCAAAGCAAAGTGGGAATTCCAACACATTTTTTCATGCCTTCTACCTCCAAGAGTGATTATGTAATTATATTTTCATGTAAAAACTACACAACTTTTTCATTTTTTTTGTGACAGATGGGACATTGCAACATGATATTATTTCAAAATGGTTCAAGACTCATGTTTTATCTTTTGGTTTAAAATTCTACTTTGCGTACACATGTACATGTACATGTAGGAATGTTATCACACTTCAAAGTCAACCAATAGCATGTTTTAAGTATACATGTAAGAAGTGTAACAGAGGCGAACTCAAATTTCCATCACAAAATAGGGGGAAAAGGCTACTTCTGTTTCTCGAAACTTCAAGCGTGATAAAAATAAACATCCAAATGAAGAAGAAGAAACAGAAGAAGAAGAAAAAAAAACTGTTTCTGTTTCTGAAAGCTTTGTTTGTCTACATGTACTTTCCAAGAAAAAAAAAGATTTACTTAGAAAATGTACTTTGAAAATTAGTTTTCAACCCTTATCCGGAATTAACCTCCAGTCAATTTCTTTGTTCAACCTGAAATAATACAAAACTTATTTACGAGTGCATAAAAATCCTACATTTATATAACTGATGACTGAATCTTAAATGTATGCAGCTGTCATGGCTTTATTTTAAGTAAAATGCGCACATGTTGTAAATGCCTTTTTGAGGGTGTCAGATGTCCACACAAGAAGCTTGCAATGTATATTGTTCTCCGCTTTTAAAAATAGACTATACGAATAAAAGAAATAGGCCTATAAGGAAAAAAGGAAATTATTTCAAAAAATTCTTACATGTGTGAAACTTGTTTTGTTTTCAGTTGCATCTGTTGTGACACTGCCCACTGTCACCATAGAACCATGGGTGGATATCAACCAAGCAACAACATTGACCTGTCTACCGTCTCAGGGGACACTACGTGAATTGCGTTGGAGAAAATATTCTCTGAGTGAACAATCTTGCGATTATAGCCTATCGTGTCTTAATATTGTGAGATTGGAATTAGGCACGGTTATTTGGGGTTCAGATCAAAACCGTTATACTTTTGATCAAACTCAAAGTGATTATCCTCTAACCATCAAATCAGTCACATTAGCAGATGAGAGGTACTATGGTTGCTATACCAATGTTGCCGGAGAAGGACCATATTCTTCTAACTCAACAGCGATGCGAGTAAGAGGTAAGTAAATACAACCATTTCATTTGAATGACCAGTGTTATGCCATCAGTATTTGTTTGCGTGCTATGAAAAAATCCGTTCTCACTTCAATAAAATAGGTACTGACATTTTCATGCTACATGCAGGCGTATAGCAAATAAATTTGGAGTCGTGTGGCAATTGGTATACCCAGCCCTAAAGAAATGAGGTTTTTATTTTATTTCATTTCTTTAAAACCATCTTTAATGTGAGTAAACCATTCAGCAATTTCTGATCCTTTGGGACCTCACATTATATCAGAAAATCAAGATAATGGTACAAACAAAGACAGGACCATGACAATAAGAGCACAGATAGGTTAATAAAAAACAAGTTTTGTTAAGAGCAACTCATTAAGAAATAAAACTAGAATGACTAAATTGCACTGAAACTGACAACCCCCGTTGCAGCCGGCCATATTATTCAAAAGGGATAAAAAAAAACTTACCATAGAAATGGAGTAATAACTTAAAGCGAAAAAATTGCACATAAAACAAAGTAGAAATACGAACGCCTTCCAACCTCCCCAAATACAACTAAATTAAAATTAAGGTTGCATGTACAGTATACCAAAGACTCGGGCGGAACACAAGGTTGTGCTGTATTCACTTGACATGTACACGTTACATTGGCCCACAGTGCCACCGAGTTCTCTTGCAATCACTTACTACGGTGCATCATACAGCGATGGGGTGTCCTTTCCTGTTGTTGCCGGAAACAACCATTCATTCATCTGTACCACACCTGGAGTCAAGCCAGCGACCAAGTTCACTTGGATTCTATCTGCTGGCATCACTACAGACGAACTAGGAGGATCTCAGACAAATACTCCTAATAGCGACGACAGCAGGTTGACAGACAGCACCAACACGATCACTGTAGACATTGCAGAGACACCAGCGAATGCTCAGCTGACTTGTGGTTCTACCAATAGACAAGATGGATCAAACATTGCAGATATGAGCATCACTGTTACTCTTCAACTCAGAGGTAGAGCATCAATGTCTCCAACATTTCTGCAACATTCAATGAACGTGAACAAACGTTCACTCATCAGTGACTGATTGGTGAACACATTACCAGTATTTCCTTCTCCTGGTCGCTGAAACTTATCAATATTGTATACATGTACATGTGGTTTTAAACATAATAACAAGATTCTCACTGTGATTATAGCAAGACAAGTCATAAATGCAGCATGATTGTACATGTACATTTTATGTACGATTGGTAAAAGACGAGCGTTTACTTTGGTCACTTGAACCCATGTATTGTACATGTATATACCTGTACATCTTTTTTTTTTGTATAGTGCCACCAACAAAAGTGAAATTATCCGATTCAAACGGTGACAAGGCACCTGGCGAGGTAGTGAATGTTACTGAGGGAACACCGTACCCAATGACGTGCTTGGTACAGGGTACCAGACCAGCTGCCACTATTCAGTGGTTTATGGATAATGTCGCACCATCAACTGGGGTCGAAACCCTGACTGAATCCCCTTCAAATGGATTGATAGATACGACAGGCACCTGGACGTTCACTCCAGTCAGAGCCAATCACAGACACGTGGTGAAGTGTGAAGCCAACACTTTAGAGTCGCAGCAACCATACCCATCTGCAGAGATTACACTGAATGTATATGGTATGTACATTATGATAGGAATTAAATAGTCCGTATCTGCAATTGAACATTCTCCTGAATGTAAAGAAAAGAATCTTTCAAATCTACATATTTAAAAATTGAAAATACTGCAAGATGTCAAATAATTGAGTCACGAGTACAAGGTCAGGGACAATAATGTTCCAAGTACATGGGCCTATACATGAACAAGTATTACCCGAATTGTTTTACGCATGTTATGAAAAATTCACCTTGATGTCGCACAGTGATTTCACATGCAAAGTACATGTATGTAAAGCAAACTAGTACACGTACACAAATTTGTCTAGCAAAAACAGCTAATATTGCCTTTCATTGTACATGTACACGTAGAAACATGTGTACAATTTGTTTGAAGTATAAAAGGGCCCAAGTAACTGGTACCAATTATTAAGAGACATACTTTAGTTCAACATGTCAGTGCGTGCTGTTTCACGTGTATGTTTGTTCAGGGGTGTTATGTTGTTGTTTTATCTGTAACCCTCTTACAAGTTCACATGTTTATTTACTATGCAGCATTCATAAATACCTAAGACAGTTTACGCATTCCTATTGGTTGAGAGCCCGTCACATGGCCAGTCTTAAACGGATGACAAAGACATGTCTAGCTGGTCTTAAACACTTTTCCAGTGTCACATGAAATTTGGACTCCCATGAAATCCGGTGCCTTCTAATGTTTCATTGGTTGAACGTTCACATTCCTTGCGTATGCATGCGCAATACTACCAGTGATTCAGTATTTCATGGTCCGAAATTCACACTACACCAGCCCAGCTGCGTTGTGCGCGACATTGCGCAGTATGCGCGACACGCATGCCACTGTCCTTATAAGGTAACGAGTTGTGGAGGGCATTCCATATTATAGTCACAGGGATGTTTCGTAAAACATGAAAGATGGTTGGCAACGTCTAGATTATGACTTGTTTTGATTTTTAGACCGAAAAGATTTGTTTTTTGACTGAAAAGGTATTTATGAATGGGAATAAATATGTATTAAACACTCTGTTTAAGACTGCTAGGAGTCTGGATGGGTGATAATTACCCTCAGCTTCGCCTCAGGTAATTATCACCCATCCAGACTCCCACCGGTCTTAAACGGAGTGTTATAATACCTCCCGATTACACATTTATTCCCTTATTAATGAACATGATGAAAAATATATTTGACATTTTCAATAGGTCCCCCAGACAATCCAATGATCACGAGTAGTACACCAATGATGGAGGGTGCAGAAACAAGACTTAAATGCACAGCAGACAAGGGTTACCCTGAGAACTGGCAACTAAAATGGTCCAATGGAACTATGGGGTTTGACAGCACAACTACGTCTTACCATGATTCATCTTCATTTACCAATCGCTACATGTTTACAAGCAACTTGGATATAACTCCATCAAGGGAGGACAATGGCAAGACTGTCATCAACTGTGCTGCAGAGAGAGGGCCATGGATCCCAGGCAGGGAGGGCTCGTATGGACCTATTGATGTTCAGTGTAAGTGTTCACACTATGCAATATAAGAAAAAAATGATTGTTACAGTAATTATGTGCTATTGGTTTGAATGGATCTTTTTATTATGATGTTAATTTTTCATTGTACTTGTGGAATTCATCACAGTTATACTATCAAGTGCAAAGGGTGCGTGCCGACCTTGCCATCTTTGTGTGGACCTGAAAACAAAACAGGTCCACACAATGCAGGTTGTGTGAACCTTCTGTGGATTAAACCAGGTCCACACAAGGTTTACCACTCTCTGAAAGCTGGTTAAGAGACATTTTGGGGTTTGTGTTATCTGTCGCAAAATGAAGAATAGGAACACTCAAGGGAATCATGATAAAAAAAATAGGTTGAAAGAGTATTGAAATTGCAAGTAAAATAAGTTTTTTCTCCATTTAAAAAAAAAAAACAACGCGAAGACAATGGAATGACCACAGCACGCACGGGAAGGGGGCGACATGTGGCTGTGCTGCCTCCCCTGCGTAGCAGTTGAGGCGAAGCCTTTTTAAGAATAACGGGATTTGTAAAGGCCATCAAAATTCCATTTCACCTTTTTTGAGGATAATCGAAGGTCTCAATTCTGGCTTGTTTTTTAGTTTGTGCAAGAATTGTGAGTGCTCAGTGTCCAGTAGTTACAGCAGGCAACACAACAACCTTGAGTTGTACATCAGAGAGTAGTAATCCAGTAACTACACTAACTTGGTACGATAAGAACAACATGGAGTTGACCAGTGAAACTCCTCAAGTCGATCCCAACGGTGCTTATGGAGGCAAAGTCACTACAAGACGATACACAACTGCTGAACTAAGCAAGACCGACAATGGCGAAGAGTTCAAGTGTTGTGCTACCAACACTGCTATTACATGTGCTTCCAATCTACATGTATGTGACATGTGCACACTTGATGTTCGATGTAAGTTTGTTTTTTTCCTGTTACTTTGTGTATGTATCTGTATGTATACATGTCACAGGGAGACGAGTATAAAACCAGGCGGACTGCTTCATTGTCTCACATTATTTTGTCAAGTATTTAAATATGTTTTTGGTTTTTATTCACTCCGCCTCCTATCTAACCTTTCTCATAAGTCATTCATTTAATGTTTTCTGCATAATCTGTTAAATTTTTTTTCATTTTGAGAAGATATGAGAAGTGTCCGCTGCTTGGTTCAAATTGGTTTGAAGAATAAGTAAGGGTACATTTTTGTAATGAATGCTTTATTTTTCCTTTGAATGCATGGATTATTTGTAACCAACAGATCCTCCAGTATTGTCCCAACCTACAAAGACTCCAACTGAACCAGTTGTTGAGGGCAGTACTGTAACCCTAACATGTACAGTAGATGCCAATCCTAGGCCTAGTGACGTCACTTGGAAGAAGCAAGACTCAAGTGAAGCATTCAGCTCAGTGTACAATGACGTCACTAGATCACTGACTCTGAGTAACATAAGTAGGGAGCAGGCTGGGTACTACATGTGCCTAGCTAACAACGGGGTGCCCACAGCTGACCCAAATGATGACGTGGTGTCAGATTCAGTTACTCTTATTGTGCACTGTAAGTTTCCTTGAATTTTGCGCATAGAGCCCAATCTTAAGGAATCACCTTAAATAGGCCTATGCTAATACTTTCTGCATTTACTTGCGTGCCAGAATTTCGCTGAGAACTAGTGGCAAGCATTGACATTTTAACTGGTTCACCTACAATGTACTTTCTTCTGCCATGGAAAACTATTCTGTGCTGTTAAAAAGTTAGTGAAATAAGACCATTTTCATGATGTACAGCGATGCACCAAATGAGAGTCGTTCCAAGAGGAACCACAGATGTTAACGTGTCATTATATATATTTTCTCTGACATATGCCTAGTACAGGTGCTAATGGATTAATGGAATTTCTTTTCTCCCCACAGATGAGGTGGACATCACCAATAAAGCAAATGATAAAGAAGAAGTGAACAATGGTGATAATGCTGTCTTAACCTGCATTGCTGTGGGCAATCCTCAGCCAGTCATGGAGTGGTACGGTCCAAACACCACGGGGATAATCAGTGACATGGACGAAGGAAAGTTCCTCATCACCAATGAGACATCTGGTGGAGACAGAGTTTTTGGGTTTGAAATCACCAGCAAGTTGACCATCAAGGCAGTAGACTCCCTGGTTGATTATGGGGTGTACACCTGCGTCAGCTCAAATGGCATCGGGAGAGAGGACTCACTGAATATCACCCTCAATGGAACAAGTAAGCCAGTAGATGTAGTTTAGTGCATTCACGTTATCCCAATTTATTTATCCTTGTCAGGACAATATGTATAAAATACATCCCTTGCATGTGACTCTTATCTGAAGGCAAGTCTTTGTACTTTCATTATCACAAAATTCAAATAATAAATACCGGTACTGTCCTAAGTTAAGTCCCTCCAGCTAAATCTGACCAGTGAATTAAGGTCCTTGGGACCCCTGTTAGACAGCTATGTCGGGGGAGCCATCACCCTCGGTCTGTGGCTATCGCTTGCTGACAGATATTTTCCGGCCTCTGTCATTGTGGTTTTGTCAGTGATCTTATCTGATTTTTGGAAAACTTTTGCATGTATACACGGCCTGCGGTGCAAACTGCTTAATTAATTGATAAAAAAGGACACAAATAGTTTAACTTTTAGTCCCTCGGGCTCGAAAGTTAATAACTTTCTATACAATGCTGATTTATATACTTGTATCTCAGGACGACCAGACGAGCCTACTGGAGTTGTGATCACTGAGCGGACGGCAGAGTCTCTGACTGTGACGTGGACACCTGGCTATGATGGCGGTGAGGAGCAGTCATTCCATGTCAGCTACTTCAAGTCATCAGACCCGTCCACAGTGGTCTTCACTGACAAGATACCGATAGGTGGAAAGACAACATCCACAGCGACGGGTCTGGATGACTACACAGAGTATGAGATCTGGGTGTATGCCAAGAATGCCATCGGTGAAAGCTTTGGTTATGGCAGCACAACGGGATATACACTGCGTAAGTATTGTCTAATAATTATTGTTGTGTTTTTTTGGCCATTGTTTGCTTATTTTTAATGTTGAATTGTTTAAAGGTAGAGTATATCATTTAATTGTCATTTCATCATTTTGTTTCCGTTTAAAGCAACAAATATCTAATAAAGAAGGGTCATTAAGAGCTAACCTGATGAAGTTTTATCTAGAGCTGTGAATGCTGTATATTCAGAGAAAACAATATTCTAGGATCTCGATTACAATTCAAAAGTTGCAAAGTCAATAGCTGCAAATGATCTACTCTACATTTAAGCTTAAGTGTCATCTTTTGTGTTAATTGTTTGTGCTTGTTTGCTTTTGTTTTGTTGTGGTTTTTTTTTTTGCTTCATTTTGTTGCAAAAGGACAGTGTTTTTGAAAAGAAAAATTTGCAATAGAAGCAAGACTTTTAACTTTGTATCCCCCAAGACTTGTGTCATCTCTCGCGTACATACATTTTGTATTTAGTACACATTACAAGTGCACATTTTTAATTTCTGTTACTCTGTGCAAAGTGCAAACGGGTGTTTTTACCCTTGGTGCAACTGTGTTTTGGAGAAGTTTTTATTCCAGTACAATCATGACATAAGGACAATTTTGACCAAGTTGTGGAGACTTAAAGTACTAGTGTCCCCTGAAAATTGTATGGTAAAACTGGTGTGTGGTCCCAGCATTGACCTCAAGCATAATATTTTTAGGCTGAGTGAATACAATTTGCATAAATTCATGCAGACTGATAATTTACTACAGTACCGGTACTTGTATTTAAACATGACTAATGTTTAACATACTCTTATTACATTTATTGATACCGGGTACCATGGCATTGTAAATTCTTCCAATAAATATAGCAATTTAGAAATCGATTAATTTATTGTATTCTTGTGCAGTTGTACGTGATGTACTTTGTACAATGTACATGCGGTATATAATCACAACACAAATGACAAGTGTACATGTTATTTCATTCAGGAGAAATTCATATGTACATGAATAACACCAATTGTGAAGTCTCAATTCTTACATGAACATGTGCATGTACCGGGGTAGAAGGAATTTAAAAGTGCTTAATAATGTTTTCTGCACTAGATGATTTTAATGTGCAGGGCTAGCAATAGGGAAAGATGATATTTGGTTATATTTCTCTAACGAGCCAGTTCTCACATACATTTACATGTACTGGTAGCACAGTAGTGAGCTGAAGAGGCAGTACCCGGTATGTTGTGGTTTGTTGTTCATTACTGGTCCTGATCTCATGTCCTTCCGTTCTAGTGTCACTGAGGTAGTGGTGGCATGGGGTCTTTTCAGGTGTTTTTGTTTTGTAGTTTCTTTCATTTTCAAGTTCGTTTGTTTTTATATGGTAATTCACTTTTAATTTGACCCATTGATGCCTGAATCCTTGAAACTGCTGAGCACTAAATGGTGAAAATATGTTAAATTTGTGTCATTGTGAGATACCGTACTGTAACATGTACCCTAGTGGAACCGCTGGGTGAACAATGCACATACATGTAAAACCGGTATAATACATGAACGTGTACATAGTATTTACATGTACTATGTGTAAAAACATACATGTCCTACTTTTGATCCTAAAAATAACTCTGTTGTTTAACAATGGAATTGTACCAAAATTTCAGATGTAATCAAGGCATGACAAATTTTGTGGAGGGCATTTCATTAGCCAAATTTGTACAAGAGGGTGAGATTTAAACACCATACCAAAAAATGTTCACTTTCAAAATCTGCCACTTTCAACTTGGCGTCCTCCAATGTCAATACAGTGCTGGAGACGATGGCGGAAGGCGCATGCTGCGGCTGAAAGCTAGCTTCTGAAGGAATGCAGGATCACCCCTGATGTCATTGCACACCTCCTCGATCGTGTGTTGCACCAAACGATGGAGAAGGTGTGCAATGACATCAGGGGTGAACCTGCATTCCTTTACAAGCTTTCGGTGGCAGCATGCTCCTTCCCCACCTTCTCCAGCACTGTATCTACATTCTAAAAGTGAGTATTTTTTTCATATGGCCGTTAAATCTCACCCTCTTGCACAAAGCTGATGAAACTCGCTGCATAAATTTGTCATGCCTTGTTCAGTGAATCTGAAATTTTGTTTTACCATTGGTAAATTTAACAGCGTATTTTGGATCAAACGTAAAGCATGCTTTTTTGTGTGGGCCCATTGCACATACATGTACATGTATATAGCGGTATGTATACAGTGAAACCATTACTAAAGTACTAAAGTGATACTTGTAGGGAAGGTGATATATTACACATTAACTTCCCATTACAGGTTAAATATTATCTGTACCCACTTGAGCAGAGTAACATGAAGTGAAATAGTTGAGGGGTAATAAGTTACATGTAGCACAAAATACATAAAATAAATTGTCCAGCTTTACGGGAATATTTACACATTTTGAATTTTTTGGATCCTGACATCTATCGGTACATGTACTTGCGGGGTAGAATGGTTCTCTACCCTCAAGACTCTAGGGCTCTGTGCACAAGTACAGTAACCCCTCACTGCATAGCATTAAAGGGAGAGCGGCGGGAAACCATCGGGAGAGACAATTGATCTGACACATAGTCAATGCTTTGCGCACATTTAGAATAAAAAAAATTGTGCGTACTTTGCGCTATATGCGCGCGAATGAGTATGCACACATGTGGTGTGTCTTGTTATCGAAGCTTTCAAAAGTGGTAAAAAAGCGCCCTCTCCTGTTGCGCACTGAGCCCATTAGGATTGATGATGAAGGGACCGTGATGTGGGCAGTGCAAATGTGCGTGTGCACAACTTACAATGTAGGCAACCAAAAATTAAGGGCTTTTGTTTCAGAGGGTTAAAGATATAAAGGAAAGGGGAAAACATTTTTTTTTAATACCCTGTAAAAAATGTTGTTGACAGGAGAAATTTGTCAAGAGAAAAATGTATATTTGTTGAAGAGAACAGACATATAGGCTACGAACAGCATTAAGCAAAGTTAGTGGAACACTTAATGCTTTTTTTAATCTTCAAATCCTTAACTTTTTTTGGCAGATTTCCTCACCATCTGGAAAATTCACTTCTTCTGAACATGCAATGATCCAACAAGGAAATACTTGACAAAATAAACACTGGCAAAATCCTTACTTGTTTTCAAAAGTTTTGAAACCTGCTGTAAATCATGGTCTAGCAATAACGCGGAAATAACTTTGTAAAAGTAGTAAACACCCAGGAAATTCCCAGTCTTTTGAATTCTTAGAAGCAGAGTGAACAAACATTTGCAACCTGTCAAACATTGTTCACACTTAGTGTGATTAACGAACGAGGAAATAAAATTGATTCAATTATCCAGTGGTTAAGGTTTGTGTTGCTGACTGGGGATGATGGTGGCGAAAAAAACTGAAATTTTGCCTGCGTTACAATTTTTTAAAAGCACTTCGGGTGAGGTAGGGGTCAGGGTCCATAATACTGTATGCATGGTAGAGGGCGCTGTTTATTGTGTACAGGCAGTTCCATGGCTTGGCAATGTACATGTATAGCCTAGGCCAAGTTCGCGCAACGACTATAGTTGACCAATGGTTAACTAGCGTTTGCCCAAACTCTGTCTAGTCGATGATGGTTGACTACGCTAGTCGACTAGTTGGAACCAGCCTACTGGGGTTTGTTGCTTCGCTGGTAACCAATAGCCGCGCGCATTCATAACGCTAGCAGAGAGCCAGCATCCAGAAGTTTTGCGATGACATTTTGACCAGCGCTTGACTAGAGACGTTCGCACGTTGCTACCAGTGCGCAGGCGTAAGGTACGTCACAAATCAACCACTAGTGGACTAATGGTCCTTGCCCGAACTTGGCCCTACATGAACATCTTGGTCAATTCAGCAGTAGGCCTAAGAGAATATTAAATCATATAGTGGGTTAATTTCTATTCTGTAAAAAAACATAATTTGAAAAAGAAATGATTTGTCAAAGGTTTTTTTTTGGGGGGGGGGGGTTGTTAAATTTGGTTTTGTGAAAATCAGCACTATGGAGTAACTTGATGTACCGGGTACCAGAGTTGTAACGAGTCACTGATTTTTGTGACTCGAGTCGAGTCGAGTCATTTTAAAGAAGTGACTCGAGTCGAGTCGAGTCATTAGGTCAACAAGGTCGAGTCGAGTCGAGTCGAGTCACAGAGTGTGGTCGAGTCGAGTCGAGTCGAGTCAAGTATTTAGCTCAAGTCAATTCGAGTCACAAATATTTGAACACTAAATTGCAATAAAAAGCAACAAAAACAAGAGAGAAAGAATACAAGGCACCAGTCTATTACGGAAATCCAAAGACATAAAGTATGCTGTATGGTACCCAACCAACAGTTTCCATTGCTAGCTCATGTCACAGATAAGAAGATGTGAAACTTCGGTCTTATAACTGGTTTGGCTTCGGGTCTAGATTTTGTTGTTCGCTGATCGCTGACAACGTTAAAACCTAATAGCATTATACAAAACTGTTTCTGATTATTTAAAGGTGGGCCCGTCCGTATCCATTTTTTTGTGTGAAATCGGGACATGAATTTAGCCAGCGTTCCACCGAGAACTTCAAAATCGCCCTAAACCAATGATGAAACCACGGATTGAGAAATGCGTTTTAAGTCTGGTTCCGGGTTTAGCATTACATGCTATAGAACCACAAGGTGGGAGTCCGCGACACGGTGTATGTTTGTTGTTTCATTATGGAGGAAGGAAACAGACGGCCGCTGTATATAAACGTACATTATTCGCGAACATTAACGTGACGTGAACAAAAACTGGCAACGCGAACGGCGCAGCGTAAGTCATTGCAAATATTCTTCGCAAGTAAATTTTGCTTTTATTTTGGGACTCGAGTCTTATTAGCCTTCCTCGAGTCGAGTCAAGTCATTCTGATGAGGGACTCGAGTCGAGTCGAGTCATTTGCTCGCAGTGACTCGAGTCGAGTCGAGTCATTTACCCGTCGGGACTCGAGTCGAGTCGAGTCGCCAAAAAATGTGACTCGAGTCGGACTCGAGTCGAGTCATTGACTCGAGTCATTACAACTCTGCCGGGTACTCAGACAAATTTTGTTGTGTGTACTTTATTTCAGTTCAAAGTAACGCAACTTCATCACTTTACTGTACACGCATACATACTGGCACAGTATATCCCCCTACATTAATTTGCCTGCTTCTTTTTGTTGTCGTGCTGAAAATAAGACATAACGGTAGTTGTGACCATTTTTGAATAGAATAATAAATAATTGGGGGGGGGGGGTTGACTGCTTTATGTTCCGACACACCTAAATGTATGTTCCGACACACCTTTGTTCTGACACCCCTATGTTCCGGCACCCCTATGTTCCGACACCCCTATGTTCCGACACCCCTATGTTCCGACACCCCTATGTTCCGACACCCCTATGTTCCGACACCCCTATGTTCCGACACCCCTATGTTCCGACACCCCTATGTTCCGACACCCCTATGTTCCGACACCCCTATGTTCCGACACCCCTATGTTCCGACACCCCTATGTTCCGACACCCCTATGTTTCGACACCCCTATGTTTCGACAATCTGTACATAAGATTGTATTACTCCCGGTAAGGGTTAGGGTTAGGGATAAGAATATGTGCAGTCGGAACATAGGGGTGTTTGAACATACATAAAGAGGTGTCGGAATATATTGATTGAGTTGTCGGAACATAGGGATGTCGGAACATAAGACATACCAGTATGTAGGTTGAGTTATCGGAACATAGGGATGTTGGAACATAAGACATACCGGTATGTAGGTTGAGTTATCAGAACGTAGGGATGTCAGAACATAAGACATACCAGTATGTAGGTTGAGTTATCAGAACGTAGGGATGTCAGAACATAAGACATACCAGTATGTAGGTTGAGTTATCGGAACGTAGGGATGTTGGAACATAAGACATACCGGAATGTAGGTTGAGTTATCGGAACGTAGGGATGTTGGAACATAAGACATACCAGTATGTAGGTTGAGTTATCAGAACGTAGGCATGTCGGAACATAAGACATACCAGTATGTAGGTTGAGTTATCGGAACGAAGAGATGTCGGAACATAAGACATACTGGAATGTAGGTTGAGTTATCGGAACGTAGGGATGTCGGGACATAAGACATACCGGTATGTAGGTTGAGTTATCAGAACATAGGGATGTCGGAACATAAGACATACCAGTATGTAGGTTGAGTTATCGAAACATAGGGATGTCGGAACATAAGACATACCAGAATGTAGGTTGAGTTATCGGAATGTAGGGATGTCGGAACATAAGACAAACATAAGACATATGTAGGTTGAGTTATCGGAACATGGGGATGTCGGAACATAAGACATACCAGAATGTAGGTTGAGTTATCGGAACGTAGGGATGTTGGAACATAAGACATACCAGTATGTAGGTTAAGTTATCGGAACGTAGGGATGTCGGAACATAAGACATACCGGTATGTAGGTTGAGTTATTGGAACGTAGAGATGTCGGAACATAAGACATACCGGTATGTAGGTTGAGTTATTGGAACGTAGGGATGTCGGAACATAAGACATACCTGGTTGAGTTATCGGAACGTAGGGATGTCGGAACATAGGACATACCAGTATGTAGGTTGAGTTATTGGAACGTAGGGATGTCGGAACATAAGACATACCTGGTTGAGTTATCGGAACGTAGGGATGTTGGAACATAAGACATACCAGTATGTAGGTTAAGTTATCGGAACGTAGGGATGTCGGAACATAAGACATACCAGTATGTATGTTGAGTTATCGGAACATAGGGATGTCGGAACATAAGACATACCAGTATGTAGGTTGAGTTATCGGAACGTAGGGATGTCGGAACATAAGACATACCTGATTGAGTTATCGGAACGTAGGGATGTCCGAACATAAGACATACAGGTATGTAGGTTGAGTTTTCGGAACGTAGGGATGTCGGAACATAAGACATACCAGTATGTATGTTGAGTTATCGGAACGTAGGGATGTCGGAACATAAGACATACCAGTATGTAGGTTGAGTTATCGTAACGTAGGGATGTCGGAACATAAGAAATACCCGTATGTAGGTGGAGTTATCGGAACGTAGGGATGTCAGAACATAAGACATACCGGTATGTAGATTTAGTTGTCAGAACGTAGGGATGTTGGAACATAAGACATACCAGTATGTAGGTTGAGTTATCGGAACGTAGGGATGTCGGAACATAAGACTTACCGGTATGTAGGTTGAGTTATCAGAACGTAGGGATGTTGGAACATAAGACATACCAGTATGTTGAGTTATCGGAACGTAGGGATGTCGGAACATAATACATACCAGTATGTAGGTTGAGTTATCAGAACGTAGGGATGTCGGAACATAAGACATACCAGTATGTAGGTTGAGTTATCAGAACGTAGGGATGTCGGAACATAAGACATACCAGTATGTAGGTTGAGTTATCGGAACGTAGGGATGTCGGAACATAAGACTTACCGGTATGTAGGTTGAGTTATCAGAACGTAGGGATGTTGGAACATAAGACATACCAGTATGTTGAGTTATCGGAACGTAGGGATGTCGGAACATAAGACTTACCGGTATGTAGGTTGAGTTATCAGAACGTAGGGATGTTGGAACATAAGACATACCAGTATGTTGAGTTATCGGAACGTAGGGATGTCGGAACATAATACATACCAGTATGTAGGTTGAGTTATCAGAACGTAGGGATGTCGGAAAATGAGACATACCAGTATGTAGGTTGAGTTATCGGAACGTAGGGATGTCGGAACATAAGACTTACCGGTATGTAGGTTGAGTTATCAGAACGTAGGGATGTCGGAACATAAGACATACCAGTATGTAGGTTGAGTTATCAGAACGTAGGGATGTCGGAACATAAGACATACCAGTATGTAGGTTGAGTTATCAGAACGTAGGGATGTCGGAACATAAGACATACCCATATGTAGGTTGAGTTATCGGAACGTAGGGATGTCGGAACATAAGACATACCGGTATGTAGGTTGAGTTATTGGAACGTAGAGATGTCGGAACATAAGACATACCGGTATGTAGGTTGAGTTATTGGAACGTAGGGATGTCGGAACATAAGACATACCTGGTTGAGTTATCGGAACGTAGGGATGTCGGAACATAGGACATACCAGTATGTAGGTTGAGTTATTGGAACGTAGGGATGTCGGAACATAAGACATACCTGGTTGAGTTATCGGAACGTAGGGATGTTGGAACATAAGACATACCAGTATGTAGGTTAAGTTATCGGAACGTAGGGACAAAAAAACATAAGACATATGTAGGTTGAGTTATCGGAACATGGGGATGTCGGAACATAAGACATACCAGAATGTAGGTTGAGTTATCGGAACGTAGGGATGTTGGAACATAAGACATACCAGTATGTAGGTTAAGTTATCGGAACGTAGGGATGTCGGAACATAAGACATACCGGTATGTAGGTTGAGTTATTGGAACGTAGAGATGTCGGAACATAAGACATACCGGTATGTAGGTTGAGTTATTGGAACGTAGGGATGTCGGAACATAAGACATACCTGGTTGAGTTATCGGAACGTAGGGATGTCGGAACATAGGACATACCAGTATGTAGGTTGAGTTATTGGAACGTAGGGATGTCGGAACATAAGACATACCTGGTTGAGTTATCGGAACGTAGGGATGTTGGAACATAAGACATACCAGTATGTAGGTTAAGTTATCGGAACGTAGGGATGTCGGAACATAAGACATACCAGTATGTATGTTGAGTTATCGGAACATAGGGATGTCGGAACATAAGACATACCAGTATGTAGGTTGAGTTATCGGAACGTAGGGATGTCGGAACATAGGACATACCAGTATGTAGGTTGAGTTATTGGAACGTAGGGATGTCGGAACATAAGACATACCTGGTTGAGTTATCGGAACGTAGGGATGTTGGAACATAAGACATACCAGTATGTAGGTTAAGTTATCGGAACGTAGGGACAAAAAAACATAAGACATACCAGTATGTATGTTGAGTTATCGGAACGTAGGGATGTCGGAACATAAGACATACCAGTATGTAGGTTGAGTTATCGTAACGTAGGGATGTCGGAACATAAGAAATACCCGTATGTAGGTTGAGTTATCGGAACGTAGGGATGTCAGAACATAAGACATACCGGTATGTAGATTTAGTTGTCAGAACGTAGGGATGTTGGAACATAAGACATACCAGTATGTAGGTTGAGTTATCGGAACGTAGGGATGTCGGAACATAAGACTTACCGGTATGTAGGTTGAGTTATCAGAACGTAGGGATGTTGGAACATAAGACATACCAGTATGTTGAGTTATCGGAACGTAGGGATGTCGGAACATAATACATACCAGTATGTAGGTTGAGTTATCAGAACGTAGGGATGTCGGAACATAAGACATACCAGTATGTAGGTTGAGTTATCAGAACGTAGGGATGTCGGAACATAAGACATACCAGTATGTAGGTTGAGTTATCGGAACGTAGGGATGTCGGAACATAAGACTTACCGGTATGTAGGTTGAGTTATCAGAACGTAGGGATGTTGGAACATAAGACATACCAGTATGTTGAGTTATCGGAACGTAGGGATGTCGGAACATAAGACTTACCGGTATGTAGGTTGAGTTATCAGAACGTAGGGATGTTGGAACATAAGACATACCAGTATGTTGAGTTATCGGAACGTAGGGATGTCGGAACATAATACATACCAGTATGTAGGTTGAGTTATCAGAACGTAGGGATGTCGGAAAATGAGACATACCAGTATGTAGGTTGAGTTATCGGAACGTAGGGATGTCGGAACATAAGACTTACCGGTATGTAGGTTGAGTTATCAGAACGTAGGGATGTCGGAACATAAGACATACCAGTATGTAGGTTGAGTTATCAGAACGTAGGGATGTCGGAACATAAGACATACCAGTATGTAGGTTGAGTTATCAGAACGTAGGGATGTCGGAACATAAGACATACCCATATGTAGGTTGAGTTATCAGAACGTAGGGATGTCGGAACATAAGACATACCAGTATGTAGGTTGAGTTATCAGAACGTAGGGATGTCGGAACATAAGACATACCGGTATGTAGGTTGAGTTATCGGAACGTAAGGATGTCGGAACTTAAGACATACCAGTATGTATGTTGAGTTATCAGAACGTAGGGATGTCGGAACATAAGACATACCGGTATGTAGGTTGAGTTATCGGAACGTAGGGATGTTGGAACATAAGACAAACCAGTATGTAGGTTAAGTTATCGGAACGTAGGGATGTCGGAACATAAGACATACCGGAATGTAGGTTGAGTTATCAGAACGTAGGGATGTCAGAACATAAGACATACCAGTATGTAGGTTGAGTTATCGGAACGTAGGGATGTCGGAACATAAGACATACCAGTATGTAGGTTGAATTATCGGAACGTAGGGATGTTGGAACGTAAGACATACCGGAATGTAGGTTGAGTTATCGGAACGTAGGGATGTTGGAACATAAGGCATACCGGAATGTAGGTTGAGTTATCGGAACGTAGGGATGTTGGAACATAAGACATACCAGTATGTAGGTTGAGTTATCAGAACATAGGGATGTCGGAACATAAGACATACCAGTATGTAGGTTGAGTTATCGAAACATAGGGATGTCGGAACATAAGACATACCAGAATGTAGGTTGAGTTATCGATATATAGGGATGTCGGAACATAAGACAAACATAAGACATATGTAGGTTGAGTTATCGGAACATAGGGATGTCGGAACATAAGACATACCAGAATGTAGGTTGAGTTATCGGAATGTAGGGATGTCGGAACATAAGACATACCAGTATGTAGGTTGAGTTATCAGAACGTAGGCATGTCGGAACATAAGACATACCAGTATGTAGGTTGACTTATTGGAACGTAGGCATGTCGGAACATAAGACATACCGGTATGTAGGTTGAGTTATCGGAACGTAGGGATGTCGGAACATAAGACATACCGGTATGTAGGTTGAGTTATCGGAACGTAGGGATGTCGGAACATAAGACAACCGGTATGTAGGTTGAGTTATCGGAATGTAGGGATGTCGGAACATAAGACATACCAGTATGTAGGTTGAGTTATCAGAACGTAGGCATGTCGGAACATAAGACATACCAGTATGTAGGTTGACTTATTGGAACGTAGGCATGTCGGAACATAAGACATACCGGTATGTAGGTTGAGTTATCGGAACGTAGGGATGTCGGAACATAAGACATACCGGTATGTAGGTTGAGTTATCGGAACGTAGGGATGTCGGAACATAAGACATACCGGTATGTAGGTTGAGTTATCAGAACGTAGGGATGTCGGAACATAAGACATACCGGTATGTAGGTTGAGTTATCGGAACGTAGGGATGTCGGAACATAAGACATACCAGTATGTAGGTTGAGTTATCGGAACGTAGGGATGTCGGAACATAAGACATACCAGTATGTAGGTTGAGTTATCAGAACGTAGGGATGTCGGAACATAAGACATACCGGTATGTAGGTTGAGTTATCGGAACATAGGGATGTCGGAACATAAGACATACTGGTATGTAGGTTAAGTTATCGGAACGTAGGGATGTTGGAACATAAGACATACCAGTATGTTGGTTGAGTTATCGGAACGTAGGGATGTTGGAACATAAGACATACCAGTATGTAGGTTGAGTTATCAGAACATAGGGATGTCGGAACATAAGACATACCAGTATGTAGGTTGAGTTATCGAAACATAGGGATGTCGGAACATAAGACATACCAGAATGTAGGTTGAGTTATCGATATATAGGGATGTCGGAACATAAGACAAACATAAGACATATGTAGGTTGAGTTATCGGAACATAGGGATGTCGGAACATAAGACATACCAGAATGTAGGTTGAGTTATCGGAACGTAGGGATGTTGGAACATAAGACATACTTGTATGTGGGTTGAGTTATCGGAACGTAGGGATGTCGGAACATAAGACATACCGGTATGTAGGTTGAGTTATCGGAACGTAGGGATGTCGGAACATAAGACAACCGGTATGTAGGTTGAGTTATCGGAATGTAGGGATGTCGGAACATAAGACATACCAGTATGTAGGTTGAGTTATCAGAACGTAGGCATGTCGGAACATAAGACATACCAGTATGTAGGTTGACTTATTGGAACGTAGGCATGTCGGAACATAAGACATACCGGTATGTAGGTTGAGTTATCGGAACGTAGGGATGTCGGAACATAAGACATACCGGTATGTAGGTTGAGTTATCGGAACGTAGGGATGTCGGAACATAAGACATACCGGTATGTAGGTTGAGTTATCAGAACGTAGGGATGTCGGAACATAAGACATACCGGTATGTAGGTTGAGTTATCGGAACGTAGGGATGTCGGAACATAAGACATACCAGTATGTAGGTTGAGTTATCGGAACGTAGGGATGTCGGAACATAAGACATACCAGTATGTAGGTTGAGTTATCAGAACGTAGGGATGTCGGAACATAAGACATACCGGTATGTAGGTTGAGTTATCGGAACATAGGGATGTCGGAACATAAGACATACTGGTATGTAGGTTAAGTTATCGGAACGTAGGGATGTTGGAACATAAGACATACCAGTATGTAGGTTGAGTTATCGGAACGTAGGGATGTTGGAACATAAGACATACCAGTATGTAGGTTGAGTTATCAGAACATAGGGATGTCGGAACATAAGACATACCAGTATGTAGGTTGAGTTATCGAAACATAGGGATGTCGGAACATAAGACATACCAGAATGTAGGTTGAGTTATCGATATATAGGGATGTCGGAACATAAGACAAACATAAGACATATGTAGGTTGAGTTATCGGAACATAGGGATGTCGGAACATAAGACATACCAGAATGTAGGTTGAGTTATCGGAACGTAGGGATGTTGGAACATAAGACATACTTGTATGTGGGTTGAGTTATCGGAACGTAGGGATGTCGGAACATAAGACATACCGGTATGTAGGTTGAGTTATCGGAACGTAGGGATGTCGGAACATAAGACAACCGGTATGTAGGTTGAGTTATCGGAATGTAGGGATGTCGGAACATAAGACATACCAGTATGTAGGTTGAGTTATCAGAACGTAGGCATGTCGGAACATAAGACATACCAGTATGTAGGTTGACTTATTGGAACGTAGGCATGTCGGAACATAAGACATACCGGTATGTAGGTTGAGTTATCGGAACGTAGGGATGTCGGAACATAAGACATACTGGTATGTGGGTTGAGTTATCGGAACGTAGGGATGTCGGAACATAAGACATACCGGTATGTAGGTTGAGTTATCGGAACGTAGGGATGTCGGAACATAAGACATACCGGTATGTAGGTTGAGTTATCAGAACGTAGGGATGTCGGAACATAAGACATACCGGTATGTAGGTTGAGTTATCGGAACGTAGGGATGTCGGAACATAAGACATACCAGTATGTAGGTTGAGTTATCGGAACGTAGGGATGTCGGAACATAAGACATACCAGTATGTAGGTTGAGTTATCAGAACGTAGGGATGTCGGAACATAAGACATACCGGTATGTAGGTTGAGTTATCGGAACATAGGGATGTCGGAACATAAGACATACTGGTATGTAGGTTAAGTTATCGGAACGTAGGGATGTTGGAACATAAGACATACCAGTATGTAGGTTGAGTTATCAGAACGTAGGGATGTCGGAACATAAGACATACCAGTATGTAGGTTGTGTTATCAGAACGTGGGGATGTCGGAACATAAGACATACCGGTATGTAGGTTGAGTTATCGGAACATAGGGATGTCGGAACATAAGACATACTGGTATGTGGGTTGAGTTATTGGAACGTAGGGATGTCGGAACATAAGACATACCAGTATGTAGGTTGAGTTATCGGAACGTAGAGATGTCGGAACATAAGACATACCATTATGTAGGTTGATAATCGGAACGTAGGGATGTCAGAACATAGAGGTGTTGGAACAGAGAGGCTAACCAATTGTGGGGGGGGGGGGGGTATCCTCCCCTGAGTTAAAAGTAAGGGCTGATGGAAATCATGCAAAACATGTATAATACCGCATCTACTGTCTACGTGTTGGCCCCAGTGTACATGGTGAAAGGTAATGTCCCGATCAGAATTTAAAAGTTTATTGAATAGAGTATTTCCTCTTAACTTGTAAGCCTGAAGAAGCAAGGGGAACAGAAAACCAAACAGAAAGAATGACATCAAGTTCGTACAGAAAAGCACACATTTACATGTAAGCCCGGCCCCTACCATAGCGTTATGATATTTTGTACCGGTACTGGGTAGGTCTCAAAAACTTGAAAAGTGTCGACAGAATGGCAGCATCATGTTTCACATTACCTTGGTATTCAGGCATATAAACTACATACATGTATGCAAATTCTTTCAGATTTTCATGTCATTTATTAACATTTCTAATTTTAATTTCTTTGGTTTTTTTTACAGCTAATCCACCAGGCCATGGCTCAGGTATGTGTACATTAATATTCGATAAGTACTGGTACTTGGTTTGTTCAATTATCTATTTATCCTTTCACCAAAACAAACATCTCAAAGGTTATAGCATTTATGTAGGTAGGTCATGGTGATATAAAGTAGCTGTTTTCCTTTCTTAATATTTTCACTTGTGGGGTACGTGCACATATACATTGTACATGTAGATACAGGTACCGGTAGACAACTTCGAAAGATCACTCATGAATGTTAATGTGGCAAACATTGACTAAAGTTCGTGTCTACTACATTTACAATTAAATAAAGGGGAGTTTCAGCCTTAAACAAAATAAAAGTAAAACATCTGCCCCACCCCTCTGCTTAAAGCTAGAGTTCTCGGAATAGAATTGCATCAATGAGGTTGGAAACATAAACGTCCTGTTGCTTACTTCATGGGTACCGCTTTCTCGTTCCCTCTAAAATCATGGTAGATTCTGTTGCTGTGAAAATTGAAGGATTTAAATAATTGTAATTAAAATACGTTTACATGTATACATGACCATTTTTGAATATCCAATTAAATCAGGTATCACTGTAAAGTATGACGAGCAAGGTGGAACCGCGGAAGTTGCAGGATTGAAAGAAGGGAATGGATGCATCCAGCTGGAAGTCCAATACCAAGGCAATGGCACCTGGCAGGAGTGTGGAGCCTGTATCAGCTCAAATCAGAAAGTGACACTCTCTGAATGGTGTGCATCATCTCAGAAGCGAAGAAGACGAGCTGTAGGGGCCATTGAAGCCGTCCGCTCCAAAAAGTGCTTCGATGATTTGTGCAGTGAACCAGCAGCTGCTGAAATTGGTAACTGTTGCACTCTGTCTTCTGGCAACTTTGATCCAGTTTTATTGTATATTTTCTTAACACAGAATATACATTTAAGAAGTGAACATTTGTAACATTTGCGTCGGGGTGATGTATATCAAATTAGGTTTTGCCCTTAGGTATACTCAGTGTGTTACCTCCTGAGTGAAAGTTGGAAAAATTCTCTTGGGTGGGACTCGAACCCACGACCTCCTGCTTTCTTTTCTAGTGCAGATGTCTTACCACTCGACCACTGAGCTAACGGAATCGGATGGCTGGTTCAAATCTATTGTACATAGCAGTTGGTACTGCATTTACTATTCATAAGATGAATTTTTTGCGTCGGGGGATGTACCTGTTTATCAAATTTAGGTTTTGCACTTCACCGACGTATTAACACTCTATACTCAGTGTGTTACCTCCCGAGTGAAAGTTGGAAAAAAACATGTGGTTGGGACTCAAACCCATGACCTCCTGCTTTCTAATGCAGATGCCTTACCACTTGACCACCGTCGCAAAAAAAAAAAATCATCTTATGAATAGTAAATGTGGTACCTGCTGCTATGTACAATAGATTTGAACTGGCCAACTGATCCCGTTAGCTCGGTGGTCGAGTGGTAAGACGTCTGCACTAGAAAGCAGGATGTTGTGGGTTCGAGTCCCACCCGAGTGATTTGTTTTTTTCCATCGTTCACTTGGGAGGTAACACACTGAGTATACAGTGTTAATACATCGGTGAAAGGCAAAACCTAATTTGACGTGAACATTTGCTTAGTAAAGCCTTTTTAATAGGCAGAATAACTTATGATGTACACCTGACTGGTTGTCAGCAAATTGTTGCGTAACACATTTCCTAAGCGTTTGATTTTATATTAGTCTTTTTTAAACTCTAAACCGACTAAGTCAAGTGCTTTGCAAATGTGTATCGTTTTGGTTTGCGGTAACACCAAGCGGTAATAATTACAGCTCAGTAGATATTTGTAGTTCTAAAAAGAACTTGTCCTGCTTGTTATCAACTTTCACTAAGTAGTTTTAGTTCTGATAAGAACAGTCCTGCTTTAAGTTCTGAAAGATTGTCTTTGGTCTCTACCATGCAAAGGCTTAAATCTTATAGCAAATATGTGCAAATATTGGCACTTCTAAAAACCTTCCTGATGACCAGTTTGTAAGAAGCTGTGGTTGTGTGAATTGTATTTAGCATGCATGTGTACGGGGAAATCTTTACGTGCAAATTGCAGTCAACAATGTTGCCTTGACCTTTTGACACCACATATGAAGAATCGAGATGTGGTTTTTGATTAAGCTGAGACATGGGCGTCGCCAGGATTTTTTCTAGAGGGGGGCAAAAAAAAATTTGCCAAAAAATGCTTGTATTTCTCAACACATTCTCGATTTATCAGTTTTAGAGGGGGGCAGGGACATTTTGCCCCCCCCCAACTCATTAAATTTACACCACTTTGTCTTTGCGCCTCTTTTTCTTTTCTTTTTTCCCCTTTTTCTTCTTCCTTTTTTTTTTTTTTTTTTTTGCTTTTCCGGGGGGGGGCAAGTGCCCCCCTTGCCCCCCCCTCGCGACGCCCATGAGCTGAGATTATCATTGGAATGTTTGCAGTGGCCTGATGAAAAAGGTAATATAAATGAATCTAATACTTTTTACTGTTCCTTTAACTGATAGTCAAGCCAACTGATGCAACTCCCCGTGGACCTGATATTGGCCTCATCGTTGGAGCGACAGTAGGAGGCTTCATACTCGTCGCTATCATCGTTGTTCTGGTTGTCTACTTGGTCAGGACCTCACCCCAGAGGAAGAATGGCAAGGAAGGTTGGTGAAGCTACATCGATCAAATTGTAAAAGAAAGGTGAAATGTTTTTGGCTTCATCTCTATTCTTTATAGTTTAAGACTGGATTGGTCTTTATTCCCTTGATTCACTATTTAAATGTACAACTTCAGTATGATGTACATATACTGATCACATAAAGGTACATGAATAACATGAATAATGCTGCATCCAAATCAGCTGTCTAGAGCTAGGTCTAGGTCTGCGCCCATTGAAAATAGGCGGTCCGTGACAAGCCAAATATCTCTATCAATAAGTTGGAAGCACAATGCAACCTCTCTTTAGTGAGTTTGTTTGAGGTTCTGAAAATAACCGAGGAAAACTCAATGGTCTCTATCAACACGATCAATGAAATCCAGTCTTAGCAATATTGGCAATGCTACCCAGGAAATTCAATGCATAAACCTCACGCACACAGTATTCAAGCTACCGGTAGTACATGTGCATGTATGCTCAGCATTTCCCAGGTAGTGTTGCCAATATTACCAAGAATGAGGATGGTTATTCTTGTTGATAGAGACCTCCACGTGACCGCCACAGCAACTTAACTGCGTATTTTACGGGACTGGCTGCAAACTAGGGAAATACAAATTCAGATACAGGTCTTACTCCTGCTTAACATGTCTTACTCCTGCTTAACACATTTGGAGACTCTGGGTCCATTTGAGCCCATGTTCTGCTTTTGAAACAAAACTCCTCTAAAAGCCCATGTTTGGAGTATCGCTTTGAAGGGTGGGGACAATTTTGCAAAAAGATTTTAACGTGGACTATTGTATGCGCTATCGAAAAACTCATTTTGACGGACTCTTGTTTAAAGGGGTACTTTAAAGGGGTTCTCTTGTGCTATTTCTTGTAGATTCCTTCAGCCCTGCCTACTATATTCAAGAATTTGAACTACAAGAACCAAGGTCAGTTGATTATAAGTTTAACTACATGGAGAAAACTTGCCAAAATAAGCTGGTATTTCTCAACACATTCTCGATTTATCAGTTTTAGAGGGGGGCAGGGACATTTTGCCCCCCCCCCCCAACTCATTACATTTACACCACTTTGTCTTCGCCCCTCTTTTTCTTTTGTTTTTCTATCTCTTTTTTCTTTCCTTTTTTTTTTTTTTTTTTTTTTTTTTTTTTTTTCCAGGGGGGGGGGCAAGTGCCCCCCTTGCCCCCCCCCTCGCAACGCCCATGTGTACAACCCACAGACTGCTATTATTGTGTTAGGTTTTAAATTGGAGGGGATGGGGGCGTTATGACCACTAAATAAACATGAGGGTAGCATGGGTGGCTAAAGTGAGCGCCTTTCACCAATGTGGCCCAGGTTCAATTCCTGGCTAGGAGTAGGACCATAGGAGTACAGTTTTTCTCCTAAGAAATTGTCTACTGGAGAGATGTCAAACACCGCCACCTTCTTGAGCCAATTATTCTTGCCTTCAATAAATAGATATTCTCTTGAAAGACAAGCATCATACTATTGTAACTTAGGCCCCGTGGATTAATTCCGATTTGCGTGCGCCCCCGTGCGCCCCCGTGCGCACGCGTGCGCACGCAGGCAAGCTCGAACAAAGGAGATTTTGAACCCACTGGCCCGCATCGGCACGCATCGGCACGCATCTGCCCGCATTGGCACGGACTTGCTCGCAGTGGCACGCAAACGGGCTCAGTGCCAGGCGGTACAACATTACAAACAAACCGCAGAAATGCACAATAGACATCGTCTTGGACTTTAGCCATTGTGTCCCTTAATCCGCTCATTAGTTGGTTGTAAACACATGGCAGGGCCAAGCATGACTCATCTACTCTGGTGGTACCAATAATTACACGCGTTCCAAAAAAACAGGACATTTTAACGAAATGATAAAAGTGCCCAGGAAAGGACAGGAAATGCCCCAAACATTACCGCGTGAGCCGGTACTTTCATTTAAAACACCGTGTAGAATTAAAATCTACTTGAAAAATCGAACTGTCTTTATCATAACTTTATAAATAAAAATGGTACGGACTGGTACACTCGTACCCAGAACTAAGTGCAGACTTCATAAACATAAACACACCTGATACATGTATTTACTTTTGAAATTTGGCATCCGCGCGGCCAGGGTACCGGAATGTCGTCGGTGGAAATTTTACTTGGGTTGGTGCAATTCAAAATTGAAAATTTGAGAGCACATAACATTTTTTGTTATGCCAATGAGAAAATGGATACAACAGTTACAATGAAACGAACAAAACATTCAACTTCAATTGTGCATGCATGGGCCTACAGCAAATAAAATACCGATCGCCAGTGCAACAAAAAAATCAACTTGACTCTCAATGGGCGCGGCCCCAATTATGAGGCCTATTACTTTATCAACATATCATGACGATACGTACGTGCAGGCCTATGATTGATGTACAGCAGTGCCTATCATGACTTTTGATCGGAGGACTATAAAGTTGAATGATGAAAATGAACTTGATGATGTGTATTCTTTCTCTTTCAATAATTGGTGTTTAACTTGAATAATGGAGTGGAACTTTCTTAAAAATGCAGATTAATATAAATTAAGAATAATGACATAAATAAAGCAGTCTTTCAACTGACGTTCATATTTACAGTAAGAACGTTCGGTGTCTTTCAATTAAAACCGAAGCTCTCAACGAAAAATAAAAAGAAATATATTAAGTCCGGAGCTCAATCAAACGACGCAAAAAAAAGCTATGAAAATAGCCTAGCCTTACGTACGTAAAGTGTAGTACATGTAATGTCACGTATCATAAAAGAGTAATCCAGACACCATGCATTGTGGCACTGCCATGCACCAACGTCTTTTATGTCATTTGAACTCCAGCCCTTTCATCGCAAACCTTTCATTATTTATCACAACCTCTTTGTCTGGTGCCGCCTTGGCCGGCTACCCAATTTCTTTTGTCAGCGTTAATCTAGGGATTAGTGTAGCAACCCTTGCCTGTGCTCAATAGCCCGCATAAGCACGCAATGGCACGCAGTTGCTCGCAACGGCACGCAACGGCACGCAATTGCGGGCAGACCAGTGCAGCACGGGGTAGCACGCATGAGCACGCGTGCGCTCGCGTGCGCACGGGGGCGCACGGGGGCGCACGCAAATCGGAATTAATCCACGGGGCCTTATACAACGCATTTCTGGTCTGTTTTTGTTTTATGTTATGTCCTGTTTATACACATCTCACACAAATTGTACTTTGTTTAAAATAATGAAATTGATATATTCTTAAAAACATGCAGAAAAAAAAGAGAGTGACTTGGTTATATTTTCCATTTTGAATTTATTGAAACATAAATTATTGAAAAATAAATTATTAGTGTAAGGATTTCATAATTTATTGATCAATTTACTGCAAATCAATGCCATTTTTGTTTCCCTTGAAAATGTACGTCTGTGTTTCCAGTGACATGCCTCTGTCTCGGAGAAAATTTGTTTTACCTCAGAACTTGGAATGACAAGGAATGACATACATTTGTTCATAGACAATTTTAACATCTCATTAACTGAAATCATAATTACTTGCCAGTTTATGTATGTTTATAATGTTTTTTTCGTAATTGTAGTAGAAAGGATTCTTTTTTGGTCCTGTTCATAATTAAATCCAAACAAAAATTAGAAGTTGAAGAAAATACGGAGTATTATTGCTGTACAACTGTCGGTGATAAGTAAAAACAAAATATGTTTACATTGGTTAGTTTAACAAGTTAACATTCTAATCCAACCTTAATTTGAAAACTTCATATGTCAAAACATACAAAAGAAATTAGCTGGAAAAAAGTGTAATGAGGAAATGCAAAGGGGCGCCCAGGCGTGTTACATGAGACCCACTACTTTGATAACATAATGTTATGCAATTAATCCACAGATTTTTACTGGATCTAGACTAATTTGGCAAACAAAATTAGAAGTCATTTGTTGAGGTGCAATCGCATTCGCTCTCATGCCGCAAACATTCTTAAAGACAACGTGTACGCGCATTCAAATAACACTGTTGGTTTAAGGAGCCTGGAGTGTGTGGGTGTGTGTGTGTACAAGCCTGGTGCCACTTCAAAAAATGGCTATCGCTGAATGAGTCTTTATACATGTAGTTCCTCTTTAAAGCTTTTATCCATCAGTTTACTTGATTTATATTCTTATTTTCCCCCCATCTTTTCAGCCATGATGTGCAGCCAAAGGAGAACAATGGCATAACAAACCAAGCCCTGCAGAACAATGGTAAACCTTTCATAAAAAAACCTCTGAAAACCACTTCTATCTGAACTTCAATACTCAAAACTTCTGGATTAATGCAAATAAGTGTTGTCAGAGATGAAGCTTTTTTGATTTTATTCGGAAAACCGACTTCTTGAATTTTCCAACGAAATTTCCGATTTTTTTTACAGTGTGACTCCATTACTCTAACCGTAATTCGGGCATTTTATGCAATGAAACCACTAACCATTTTTTTCATCGTAAAATGTTGTTTGAATCAAAAATAAAGCAGGAGTAGGTGTCCGGAAATTGGGCATGAAGTGTATTGTACATGCATGTACATGTGTGTAATGCAGCGAGGCCCAGATTTCGGACACGTATTTTTCTTCGGCATATTTTCCGATTTTTGGGCCATATGCCAGTTTCATAACTGTGTTGTGTGTCTTTCTGTACTGAGATGTCTTTCCTTGTTGAGCTTTTCACATTTTGTTGGCTTGAGTTTTATGTTGGTCTTTCTTCTTCAATCATTACTTCAATTTTGTTTTAGATTGGACATGTTGATTAATGACAAGGAAGAACTGCATCAAGACAGGATCTTGTTGGTTCGCCCAACCTCTTCAGTGTTTCATAGTCTGCTGATAGTTGCAGTCAGACTCACTCATTTTGCTCAAGATTGTTAGTTTTGTGTACCCATATGTTTTCCCCATAAATATTTATATTTCAGCAACTTATGCCCAAGTAAACAAAGACAAGAAAGCCACAGGACCTTTGGTCTTCAGACCCAAGAAGGATGCGGATGTAACAGGTCTGGTCCTCAGCTACATTGCATCCTCTGTTCTTACATGTAGAGTCTTGTAGTCAAGTGTGGGTCTGTGTCTCGGGTAGAAACAGCAAGAAGTAGAAGCTGGAAAAACTGATGGGAAGGGTTGTAGTCTAAGGCTGGTCTCAGGTTAACCTGTGATTTGCTTGCACAGCGATGGAACTAGCCTTGGTCAAGTCGTTCATCGATAATGTCCATGATCAGGTGATGGTATCTCACTGCTAAAAACAAAAACACTCGCTGCATGGCGCACTGTGGGAAGTCCATACAGCGACCTTCTGAAGCTTATATGCAAATTAGGTTACAATATGCAAATCAGGTGGCGAAGAACAAACATTCCTTCTTCTACAGTGCATAGCATAGCTACATGTATGTTTTTACGGACAACATCGAGAAACGCCTTGACCAAGGGTGATTCCATCATGGCGTAGGCAAATTGTAGGTCAACCTGACACCAGCTTTATTCTTCAGAAGTCCATCACCTGTCCAGTCACAAGTAAACTCAAGTCCATCACAAGCTGAATCACAAGTAATGGCTGGTTTGTACTCTAAGCAATGGAGTACCGAAGTGACGTCATTTAGAACCAGAAAGTGTAGCGCAAATGAATTGAGCACGCGTGCGTGTTGGTTCACGGGCTGAATCACGCGATAATGTCTTATCACACACATTTTGTGCATGTGATGCATTCACTTTGGTACTCCATAGCAAAGAATGGAGTTGAGGTTGATTTCAACCCTTGCTCATTCCCAAAATTGACAAAGAATGTTTGAAACAAAGTTGATTTCAAGGTCTTTCACTGTATATTTTAGCCTTGGACACAGATCTAGACTTGGCTGCCTCTCAGTTATTTCACTCTCTAACCACTGTCTTATAATCACGTACATTTTGTACAGTGGGGTTGTACTTTATCGGTACTGTGTGTCTTTAATTTAATAACCAACTCTTCCAACATCAGGCATGTAAGAGCATGAAATGATGTAGGACTGGGCTGCAAATGTACTCTATCTAATGTTTATGTTTTGCTTTTTTTCTACAGACTTCTCAGATGCATGATCTTTCACCAACTATTTTCATTGTTAGAACTCATTCCCCTAACCTGTCTTTTGCTTTAGTTTTTGCCAACTATGGACAGTCACCCATAAAACTATATTCAGTTCGTTCATGCATATATTAACCTGTAGTATGTTTTGCTTTTTTTTCTGCAGATCAGATGCCTGATCTTTCTGAACTGTTTTCAAAGTTATTTTTATTTTTTTATTTTTAACCTTAACTACTGAACACAGCGGTATTTCTTTGTACTTTGTCCAGGATTTTTTCAAGGGGGGTGTTTCAAAATTGGATGTCATCATTTATGACGCTAGAAATGAAGATGGTCAATTGTGTTGGCGCCAGAAATAAAAGATAGTATCAGTGGGCTAAACTTAACGCTCGAATAAAAGTCGGGAGTTGTGTTGGCGCCAGAAATAAAAGAGGGTATATTTGGACGGGTTAAACTCGAAGGGCCGGGAACCCACGACCATCAGTTATCTTTTTGAGCTAAAGCATAGTAAATCGAAAAAAAAAACATGTTCTGTGTCATGAGAGTATATGATGAACATATGAGGAAAGGGGTCAATGTGGGCAGTCCCCTCCCTCAACAGCATTTAAAAAAAGAAAAGAAATTCAAGACAAAAAGTGACACGGGCTGCGGAAGTGCTAGGATCTGTTCTTGTAATTGGCTAAAATTACTCAGCTTCGTTTCCCTGGATTGCATTATTCTCATCCGTTGGGAATCTTTGTGTAAACAGCCCCCACCCCTAAGGCCAAACTTCAGATACAGGATACATATGCGCTCTGGTCACATGGGCGGATTCCGACTGCCATTTGCGGGGGGGGGGGGGGCCTAGAATTGTAATGAAGGGTCCAGGACCTGCGAGCGCACAGCGCGAAGCCCTTACGGCGTGGGGTCCGGGGCCCGCTTAAGGGCCCCGGGAAATTTTGGATCGTAGATGCTCTGTGGTGCAATCTGAGGCGATTCCCGGCCACTTCCACCGTTTATAAAACGTTTTAAACATCAAAAATTCCATTTAAATTTGTTATTTTTTTGTTCTTTATAAAGTTTGTTATGTACTCAAAGTTGAGAACCATGTTCCATCTCCGTATTTTTTCACAATGTTCCATTTTGGAAAGGGATTTTGGCCACTTGTAGAGCCATTCGCTGCTGAAGTTACCAATAAGGTGGTGGCACCGCTAGGGGGAAATAATAGCATAGAGGAAATTGTGATAGAGGACAAATGCGAGCGCGGAGCGCGAAGCACTTACGGCGATGGGTCCGGGGCCCGCTTAAGGGCCCCGGGAAATTTTGGATCATAGATGCTCTGTGGTGCAACTTCTGAGGCGTTTCCTGGCCACTTTCCCCTGATTTTTTTAGCAGAAGTTTTTTAAATTATGAGGGGATATTTTGTTTCATTTGTTTCAAATACATATAGGCCTATATACTCTTGCTGTTATAAAGTGTCTTCTGTATTCAAAGCTTAAAGTTGAGAACATGCACATAATTTGTAATTGTTCCGCGCTCGGTCACATAACTCTCTTTTCCCTCTATATTTTTACATGGCAAAGGGGGGTGTTTAACAGCCAAACCACACCCCCCCCCCCTGTAGAATCGGAGGATGAAGACAGATTGTTTGGATTAATCTGTATGCTGCTTTATTGGAACTACTATGCAATGCACGAATACTGTACACAGGGTACAAAGGTCAAACCTGTACATTTGTATGGTGGCCTGGAAATGACATGTGGCTTAACTATATTAAATGTGTATGTGTTTGGATACTACATCCCTCCCAACCTTGGATTCTGTTTTTCAGGAGTTTTAGATTAAAAAGGTACTTGTGCATCATGTGAACCTTTTTAAGTCCAATGGCGATTTAAGAATAGTTTTTTTTTGAAAACTTTGGCCAGAACAATGATTGAATTAAAGATTAACAAATTAGTAACTTTAACTAGAACAATCATGTAAAACATGCAGTTATCTCACATCTGCAATATTTGCCTTTTTTTTTTTTTTTTTTGAATTAAAGAGATTAACTGTTACAGAACAAATAACAAAGGGATACAAAAATAAAGCGTGCTTGATTTTAAGCAAACAAGTCTGTTGTCTACAGTTCAATGTCCAGTGTCCTTTGGCAAGAGTCTTTGGTCTGTGTGCCTGTGATGCCTAGGATGGCACATAGTCCTTGAGGTACTCAGGTGATTTCCGAGTGCGAGTCGGGTAACGTTGTTCTGTGTTTGTTTGTGTCTCTGTTGACTCGCTTGGTCCAGTGTTCTTGGTTGGTTCATCGGGTGCTGTCTCTTGGACGATGTCTGTTGGCTCAAAAGACTCACTGTCTGTAGCGACGCTGTGTGGAAGTGTTTTGAAGAACGAAGAGTTTCGTGTGACTCGATGTCCTTCGCGTTCGGCTGTTATCATGGGACCTTTGACGTCAACGACGCGGTATGGATTCGTGTCATACGGGGTTTGCTGCTTTCTGATGAAGCCATCACGCTTCACCAAAACTGGATCACCGCGAGTAATTGGCTTGTGTCTCTTTGTCATGTGTTTTTCAGCGTTCTTTTTCATGTTGAATTTCTTGCGCTTGTCCCGTTCGCGAATTTCGCGGTCAGCGTTGTCTGTTGTGATGTCTGTCTGAGGGATGCGTGTGCGAAAAGGGCGTCCGAACAGGAGCTCGGCGGGTGGAGAGCCTGTAGTTGAGTGTGGTGTGGCACGGTAATTGCGTAGAAATTTGTGGAGTTCTTGTTTCCACGCTTTCTGCTCAGCGTGTGCGATGCGGTATATTTTTTTCAAAGTTCGCATGAAACGCTCTACCTCAGCGTTTGCTCGTGGCCACAAGGGTGTTATGCGGCGATGCTTGAACCCGAGATATGCTGCAAATTTCTTGAAGTCTCCACTGTTAAACGGTGGGCCGTTGTCGGACCGGACGATTTGTGGAATGCCAAATTGCGAAAATATGGCGTCCAGTTTCGGAATGACAGCCTTGACGGAAGTCGAAGTTACAATTTCGACCACAGGATAGCGGCTGTAATCGTCTGTTACAACAAGAAGGTGTTCGCCTGAAGGTAAGTCAGCGAAATCCACACTGACTTCAAGCCATGGTCCGGCTGGCAAGGTAGGCATTTGCAGTGGCTCGCGTAGTGTACTGGACGATGTTGCTTGGCAGGGAATGCACTGGCTGATTTTGCGTTCAACCAGCCTGTCAATGCCAGGGAACCATACTTTTTCCCTGAGCAATTGTTTAGTTTTTACAATGCCCTGATGTCCTTCATGAGCAAGTTCGATGACATGGTCTTGGGCTGAAGCGGGGATGACGATGCAGTTTCGCCGCAGGATCAGGTCATTTGTCGGGATAACTGTCAGTTCGTCGCGTATTTTGTACATGCTTTGCAGTGTGCTTTTGGTGTCAGGATCCACTGCCTGCTTCATGAGTGCTTTCCAGTTGTTCGTTCTCAGGGCTTCGATGCAGAGTTGTAGTGCGTGATCAGTTTCAGTTGCACTTTTCAGTTCACTCAGTGTGAGAGTCTTTGGGACTGCATTGCTGGTTACGAAGCTGACGTGCTGTTCTGCCATTTTTTCTTCGTGGCTTGCTGGCTTGGTCGTGGGAAGCGGATGCCTGGAGAGGTAGTCAGCCGGGTTCAGCTTACCAGGCTGATATGCTACTTGGAACCTGTATTCTTGCAGTTTCAGGATCCAACGTTCAATTCTCATGGGCGGCTTGCTATTGGGGTTGTTGAAGAGTGTCACAAGCGGTTTGTGATCTGTGACAACCTCAAAGTTATTACCATATAGGTAGAGATGGTAGTGCAAAGTTCCCCATGTGACTGAGAGTGCTTCGCGTTCGATCTGCGAATATCGTTGCTCGACCGGTGTGAGTGACCTGCTGGCCAGGCCGACAATGGATTGGTTTCCAGCTTTGTCAGTCTGTGCGAGAATGGCCCCTAGACCGACAGGGCTTGCGTCGACGATTAGCTGTGTTGCTTTGGCGGGGTCATAGTAGGATGTAGAGCAGCTGGTTGCCAGGCGTTGCTTGATTTGGTGTATCGCGTTGTGGTGCTTTTTGGTCCATTTCCATTCGGTTGATTCGCGTGTGAGATCGCGAAGGGGAGCAGATATTGTTGCGAGATCAGGAATGAATCTGCTGCAATATGTTGCGAGGCCAAGTAAGCTGCGTACCTCACTCACGGTTTGAGGATCAGAAGCATTGAGGATTGCTTTGACCTTCTGGGGGTCTGGTGATATGCCTTCTGCGCTGAATATGTGTCCGAAGAAAGCAATGCTGTCGCGATTGAATTCACACTTGGCTTTGTTTAGTGTGAGGTTGCGATCTCTCAACCTTTGTAGGCATGCATCGAGCCGGGTGTTCATCTCGTCTTGTGAGCGTGCGAAGATGAGTATGTCATCACTAATGTTTATGACACCATCAAGACCGTGCAGTGATGATTGGATGAGGTTCTGAAAAACCTCTGCGGCTGAGGTGACTCCAAAATTGAGTCTCTTGTACCGGAATAGTCCGATGTGTGTGGAGAACACTGTTATGTATCTCGATTCCTCAGCGAGCTCAATTTGGTGGTATCCTGCATTCAAGTCTAGCTTTGAGAAGACTTTGGCTCCATTGACTTTTGAGATGATGTCGTCGATTGTAGGCGTTATATGGCGTTCGCGTTGGACTGCCTTGTTTGCCGCACGCATGTCCACACAAATGCGGATCTGATCAGGACTCTTGGGTTTCGGGACAACTTGAATCGGTGAGACCCATGGGGTTGGCTCGTCACCAACGCGTTCAATGATGTCGAGATCGAGGAGACGCTGTAGCTCCTTTTCTGTTTGTTTGCGCACGTGGAATGGAATTCGACGATGTGGTTGGGTAACTGATCTTACAGTTTCGTCGATATGGAGCTTGCATTTAGTGTCCTTTAGTTTGCCGATTCCCTCGAAGCGATCTGCATATTTCGACAGGATATCGCCATCATGTTGTACTGCGTACGAAATGTGGACGATTTTGAGGGCCAACGCTGTGTTGAAACTCAGCAGAGTGTCACAGTTACCAGCAACGACAAAGAAAGTGGCTGATGATGTGTTTTCTTTGTGCGTCACCAGTGCTTCGAATGTTCCAGTGATCTGTAGAGGCTTGTCACTGTTGTACGCGTATACGCGAGTGTGTGTTGGCTTTGTGAGGGGCGGTGTGATTTTTAGTGTGTCGAACGTGCGCTGACTCATGACGTCGACAGAGGCTCCAGTGTCGATTAAGGCGTTGATGCGAGAACCGCAGATTCGAACATCGACTCTCGGCTGTTTGTTTGAGCTTGCTTTGTGGATGCCGAATAGGTATTCATCCTCGCTTGAGCTATCCTCGACGTTTGCAACTGGTTTGTACTGCCTCGGTCGTTCGCGAGTCGGAGTGTTTTTACGCTGCTTGTCTGATCTGCAGACTTTCTCAAAGTGGTCTTGCTTACCGCACTTTGAGCATTCGTGACCCTTGGCAGGACATTGGTTCTTGTGGGGATACGATCCTCCGCAGTAGAAACATGTACGCTTTGGGGGCTTGGTGTCATGTCGGGTAGGCTTTTTGAAGTTGCGCTTGGGCTTGGCAACTTTGTTGACGGCTGTTTGTGAGCCATCTGCTTCTACGTCATGTGCTCTGCTCTCCGACAACGACAGTGATCGTGCTAGTTCTAGCAGTTCAGTCAAGTTTCTGTCTTTTTCCAAAGATTTGCGCCGTAGGTGCTTAGAGGTGCAGCCTTCAATGATCTGCGTTTTGAGTTCGCGATCGATGTCACTGAAATCGCACTTCACAGCCTGCTGACGAAGCCTCGTGCAGTACTGGTCAATGTTCTCAGTGGTATTTTGCTTGGTGCGTCTGAATATGATGGTCTCATAGACGACATTTTTCTTTGGCGCAAAGTAGTCAGTGAGGGCCTTTTTTGCAGCAGCGTAGTCATTGCTATCTGACTTGAGCGTGTCATAAATGTCCTGTAGTTCCTCACCTCCATAGTGTAGAAGTAGCGCTTTTTTCCGTGTATCGTCAGGATATCAAACCCAACCATTGCGCCTTCGAATCTTCGTGTCCATTTCTCCCATTTCGTGGAAACTGAAGATGGATCACTATGTGGATCAAATGGTGGCAATGTCGGCATTGAAAAACCACCGGAGGCCATGACGAAAATCACGATAAACAACGCTGAAAATCGCAAGTAGGACAGTAAGTACATGTACGTGTATAGCTGTATACACGTGAACGTGTGTATTCTCTATGAACAGCGAATATGCAGAATGTTCACAGTCAGACGAAGTTTTATCCGCCAAATTTCACACTTTTGCACCAAGATTTGCTGCAGATTTTAACTCACAGTTACTGTCCAGGATCCTAATGTTAGGATTGGTGACCTTTTATCCTCGTCGCCAGTGTAGAATCGGAGGATGAAGACAGATTGTTTGGATTAATCTGTATGCTGCTTTATTGGAACTACTATGCAATGCACGAATACTGTACACAGGGTACAAAGGTCAAACCTGTACATTTGTATGGTGGCCTGGAAATGACATGTGGCTTAACTATATTAAATGTGTATGTGTTTGGATACTACACCCCCCCTGCGTACGCGCCTGAGTGGAAGAGAGGTCTATAAACAGAGGTTATGTAGATTTTAATTTTTTGGCTAAATGAAGATCTTATAATGAGGTACAAGTATAATATCACCATGTACATTTTGGTAGCATTCCCGTTTTAAAGTTTAGCCGAGTATTTGTTCATTTCCATCCTATAGATGATGAGGAAACATCTATCACAGAGAAGAAAACTGGCATTTCTTTTTCTGGGTATATGTCATTGCCTGAGGAAGGTCTGCAAGATTCAAATATTCTCAGCCAAAGAATGTTGTGTCTTTTCCGTTTACAAAAGCATAGAAATGAGATTTTAAAAAAGTAAAAGAAAGAAGTGATTGTTTTTTTTTCTTCAATATTTCTTTTAGCTCTTTTGAGAAATGTTTAACCATGGGGTCCAGACATGGTAATTATTTATTTTTATGCACCGCGGCGAAGCCGAAGGGGCATACTGTTTTTTTGCATCAGGGAGATGTAAATTTAATTTGGGTTTTTGCCTGCACTGACGTAAATTTAACACTGTATACTCATTGTTATCCGAGGGCTTGTCAGAAAAATGTCACTAGATTGCTGGGATGGGACTCGAACCCATGACCTCCTGCTTACTATTGCGGGGTCTCACCATGACAGTCAAGTTCACTGAGGCAGGTGTCGTGTGCAAGTTAGACTATATGAAATACAGACGGACTGTATTGCCCATGTATTGCCCATTACAAAAGTCACATGACAAGAGAGTTGTCACATGACAAGAGAGTTAGAATCCGTGTAAATTAACAAGATTTCTTCATAGTCCAAATTTGCTTTGACTCCGGCTCATAAGTCCATCGTACAAATGATAATGATTGGTTGTGGTATTCGCTGATACATGTAAGTCAGATTTGAACTAGTCAGCCAACCATAGCAAGCTTAGACACTTGCACTTCTAAGAAGGTGGTTTTTGGTTCAAGTCCAACCTTAGTAAAGTGGTGATTTTTGTTGTCACAAGCATGACAAAGCCCCGAGACAGCACTGAGTATACATGTTGTATATAAAAGTATGACGGTCGCAAAACCACATGATATTGAATTGTTATGTGAGCTAGCACAAAGAACAAACTTTACAAGGGAGTGACTATAATGCAGCTGTAGAATAAGTTAAAATGTAGAAATTGCTTTTTGTTTGTACTCATGCAGAAAGCGACGACGGTTACATGCGCATGAAAAACAAAAGAAAAGTTGCATACCCCGCTCCCCCCAAGAGGGAAACATCTCTCCCTCAAAAAACAGGTAAGGGAAAAACAGTCAATCTCTGCTCCAACATCCCGTCACACACATCCTGCCAGATTTATGCTAGTCATTTCATGGAAAGTGGATTTTTTTGCCGAGATGTCATTGTCCTCATTTCTGTACCTAGTGAAATGTGCACTATATTAGGGGAAAAAAAGATTTCCTGGTTTTCCTGGGAGGTAAACTTTGGATGGTTTGCACTGATACCATGAAAACTCTAAAAAAAATTGTGGGCAAAAATACAGCTTTGCACTATGTACCACCCCCCCCCCCTCCACCTCACCCATGTAGGCCCTACACAATGAAAACAATAAGTGTACCGTATACTGGGTATGTGTACCTATACTGCATCAGCTTTTACAAATTAAAGAGTATTTTCTATTTCAGATAGAAAACAAGTTTCTGCCACATACCTTTATTACCTCCCCCCCCCCCCAAAAAAAATTAAAAATTAAAAAAAATATCTTGTTTTTTCATCGCTGAACATACATACTTAGTAACCTTATAATTGAGAGTGCTTTGATCAATACCATTCTGATACACTGTCCTCATATGCCTCCCCTGCTACGCTGTGTCCCACCCACCCACCACCACACATCAGCCAAACTACCCAATTCATAATTCCATTTATATATTGACACATTCATCAGTACAGATTGGTAATTTTTGACACGTTGTGTCAAGAATCTAGATATTATTTTCAGCCATGGTTTTTTTAATTTATTTTTTGGGGGCTGAAACTCGTTGAATTTTTTGTTTCATTTATTTTCTGTAATGGAACCGTTCTCTTAAAAGCACCCATGGCACCTCAGCTCCAAGGCTTGAGGAACCTGTAGCTCTGAAGATATTGAAGAAATGCTCAATTTATGGGGGAGAAAACCCTGGATAAACATGCGGGGGAAACCCAGGGAGAAGACAGGGACTGAAATATTCCAAATCTGTATCAGAATAAACAACAAACATGTACATTATCATGATAAGGCTGTTCCGGGTGTGTACATAACAACCAGTGAACTCTGCATAACCTAGATTAAAAAAACATTTAAGAAAACCTCAATATATTTGTAAAGTGATAACCCTTTTGTACTTTGGAAGATGCGAAATAAAACAAGTTTACGACCACCCATGATACTATTTTATTTTTGAACATACCAGTAATACAGTTTGGAATCTGAAGTGGTGAACATTGTACATTTTGTACATTAACCTATTTTCAACCCCACCCAGTGATTAAAGCTTCAAAGTACAAACCAATTAAGACAGAGTCCGGAAAACACCTGTACCTGATACTCTGTTAGAAGGACTGCTCAGTATTGATAAGTGGATGATAAATCAACTCAGGCTCTTGTTGACTGTAAGGGATCTCCTCAACATTTAGCAAATATCAAAACCTAAACTACATGTACATGTAGTGTCCCACCCGAGTGATTTTTTTCCAACTTTCACTCGGGAGGTAACACACTGAGTATACAGTGTTTAAAAACATCGGTGAAGGGCAAAACCTAATTTGATTTACATGTACATGTGTCATCAGCTTTATCACTGCTTTGCAGCAAAATGGCAGTGTCTATATATGGCGCCCTCATCAGCAGGAAAGGGAGAGTTGGGGGAGACAATGTACTGGGAGAGATATTTTGATGCTTTGCTGAGACGCCCTATGATCATACATTCATGTAGACACTGTTGCTTTTTGCACATTCAGAAAAAAAATGAGTTGAACCAGTACGATAAACCATCGTGTGTCGTCAACTTGGCTGTCCAAAGTGGTAAAAAAAAGCCCATGGAGCTCATATAAAGAACAAATGGCAGTTTATAATTTTTTTTTTAACTTTTTTGTCTTAAATAATGTTTGTATTACTATTGTTTGACTAGTATCCCACCCAAGTTTCCTCGTACACCCTCCCCGAACCTGTCAGCAAAAGAAAAGGAAATAAAAATAATTTAAAAATATGGAAATCCAACATGACAAAATTTAAATTCATATTTCAGTCCTGAAGAAAAATGGAAAATTGATGTGGGGAGAATTAGCTTGAGTTAATCGAGTGTTGACCCTAAAAGGGCTGGGGGTCCAAATCCGCCCCCCCCCCCCCACAACGTTTTCCGTGATAGTTCTCAAATTTTTGTTTTTCACGACCCGAGCTGTTATGACTTTTTAGCCTCGAGCCTTGTACATCTTTTGACAAATTTCCGTTGTGTACACAGAGTGGAATCCCATCCTTTCCCCATCTGCAGAGTCTGCGACTGAGGCTACTAACACATTTGCTAAGAGAGTTCTGATTTTGCAAACTTATGATCTTGAGTGTAACAAGATTGATCGTGTTTTTACTTCACTTCATTGAGCTACAAAACTAACAAAGAATATTTTGTTACTTACATGTAGAGTGACATACATGTAGTCTTGATAGTGTGTTTAAAAATCCAGGAGCTGCGGGGTAGGGGGGGATTTCTGAACACATGGAGGAGGAGCTTGCTTTTCCGATTTAACTTTCAATGTAAAGCTTAACAACAAAAACTAACCGAAAGCTTGTATCACCAGACGTTTGACATTGTGTAATTGAAAATCAATCCAGAAAAGTCGGGGATTGGGAACAGTTTCTTCTTTTACTTTCAGTTCAAAGCTAAAACATATTTAACAAAAAAAATAGCTGACATTGATATTGCGTCACATGTGATAGGATTTTTTTTTTTAACACATTTAATGAATAAGTTTCACTTTTATCTCCCGTTTGTATTGCTCTTGATCACAGTGTCAATTAAGTTTTCATTTCTGTCCAGGCCATATGAATAATGTACAAACAGTACTTTGCAAGTTCAATTTATAAGGTATTGGTACAAACAACTACATGTAATACATATGTGTGAGTTATTGGTGTACATGTATGTAATACATTATGTAACATGTTTTAATGCAATAAAGTTAGAATTCTATTACATGTATAGCATTAATTTACTGGTTTGTCTCCCTTTTAAAACGAATTTTAAGTAAGGTACTGTAATGGTGATAGGTTTTTGGCAGAATTTGTATTTGATTTAAAAAGATAAATTGTAGCATTTGAAAATAATTTGTCATTTTGGCGGGTTATTTTTTTGTTTTGTAAATAACAGTCACTTTGTTTTTATTGAAGGAGATTCCAGGCCACCTGTCACTCGACCGAAGCCCAAAGCCGTCAAGAAATAGGCCTACCAACCACGAAGTAAGACTGAAGGTCTGATCTACATCAATACAACTGCATTGAGTAATCATAGGCTGTTACTAAACACTGTCACAGAATATCACAGATCATCACTGACCATCACTGATCATCATGGAATATCACACCCTATCAAAGATTATCACAGACTATCACAGACCATCACTGATCATCATGGAATATCACACCCTATCAAAGATTATCACAGACTATCACGGATCATCACTGACCATCATGGAATATCACACCCTATCAAAGATTATTACAGACTATCACAGACCATCACTGATCATCATGGAATATCACACCCTATCAAAGATTATCACAGACTATCACAGACCATCACTGATCATCATGGAATATCACACCCTATCAAAGATTATCACAGACTATCACAGATCATCAGTGACCATCATGGAATATCACACCCTATCAAATATTATTGCAGACTATCACAGACCATCACTGATCATCATGGAATATCACACCCTATCAAAGATTATCACAGACTATCACAGACAATCACTGATCATCATGGAATATCACACCCTATCAAAGATTATTACAGGCTATCACAGACTGTCACAGACTGTCACTGATCGTCATGGAATATCACAGTCTGTCAAAGACTATCACAGACTGTCACAGATCATCAGTGACCATCATGGAATATCACACCCTATCAAAGATTATTGCAGACTATCACAGACCATCACTGATCATCATGGAATATCACACCCTATCAAAGATTATCACAGACTATCACAGATCATCACTGACCATCATGGAATATCACACCCTATCAAAGATTATTACAGACTATCACAGACCATCACTGATCATCATGGAATATCACACCCTATCAAAGATTATTACAGACTATCACAGACTGTCACAGACTGTCACTTATCGTCATGGAATATCACAGTCTATCAAAGACTATCACAGACTGTCACAGATCATCAGTGACCATCATGGAATATCACACCCTATCAAAGATTATTGCAGACTATCACAGACCATCACTGATCATCATGGAATATCACACCCTATCAAAGATTATCACAGACTATCACAGATCATCACTGACCATCATGGAATATCACACCCTATCAAAGATTATTACAGACTATCACAGATCATCACTGATCATCATGGAATATCACACCCTATCAAAGATTATTACAGGCTATCACAGACTGTCACAGACTGTCACTGATCGTCATGGAATATCACAGTCTGTCAAAGACTATCACAGACTGTCACATATATCACAAATTATCACAGACCACCATAGAATATCATAGATCGTTTGTAGATCATGTTATATTGCAAACAATCATCACAGGCCATCATAAGAATATCACCGGCCATTATATAATATCACCTACCAAGGGTGGATCCAGAACACAATTTTTTGGGGGCCAAAAAAAATTTTGGTCCCCCAAAAAGTGGGTCGAAAAAATTGGATTCTAGATGCTCTGTGGTGCGATCTGAAGCAATTTCTGACCACTTTAACCAATGTTTTTTTTTTTGACGAAAAGATGGTGGTGTACTCAATTGCCTGCCTTTATTGCGATGTCACATAAAAAAAAAATTTTGCCCCCCCCCTGGATCCGCCCTTGTCACTTACTGTACATGTACCATTGCAGACTAGCAACGACCATCACATAGTGTATTAGATTACACACTGATCCTTGGAACTATATCCAGTGTCACATTTGCTGTCATAGAGGATCAGTCTATACAGTCTGCATGATTTGAAGACAAATAGACAAATGTCAAATAACAGCCAATCAGAGGCCCATAGCACTAATAATGTACATGTTTGTTGTTTATTCTGATACAGATATGGAATATTTCAGTCCCTGTCTTCTCCCTGGGTTTCCCCCGCATGTTTATCCAGGGTTTTCTCCCCCATAAATTGAGCATTTCTTCAATATCTTCAGAGCTACAGGTTCCTCAAGCCTTGGAGCTGAGGTGCCATGGGTGCTGTTAAGAGAACGGTTCCATTACAGAAAATAAATGAAACAAAAAATTCAACGAGTTGCAGCCCCCAAAAAATAAATTAAAAAGACAGAGACAGAGTCCGGAAAACACCTGTACCTGATACTGTGTTAGAAGGACTGCTCGGTATTGATAAGTGGATGATAAATCAACTCAGGCTCTTGTTGACTGTAAGGGATCTCCTCATCATTTAGCAAATATCAAAACATGAACTACATGTACATGTGTCATCAGCTTTATCACTGCTTTGCAGCAAAATGGCAGTCTCTATATATGGCGCCCTCATCAGCAGGAAAGGGAGAGTTGGGGGAGACAATGTACTGGGAGAGATATTTTGACGCTTTGCTGAGACGCCCTATGATCACACATACATGTAGACACTGTTGCTTTTTGCACATTCAGAAAAAAAAGTTAGTTGAACCAGTACGATAAACCATCGTGTGTCGTCAACTTGGCTCTCCAAAGTGGTAAAAAAAAAGCCCATGGAGCTCATATAAAGAACAAATGGCAGTTTATAAATTTTTGGTTTACTTTTTTGTCGTAAATAATGTTTGTATTACTATTGTTTGACTAGTATCCCACCCAAGTTTCCTCGTACACCCTCTCCCCCCCGCCCCGAACCTGTTAGCAAAAGAAAAGGAAATAAAAATAATTTAAAACAAATGGAAATCCAACATGACAAAAATTAAATTCATATTTCAGTCCTGAAGAAAAATATGGAAAATTGATGTGGGGGGGGGGGGGGAATTAGCTTGAGTTGATCGAGTGTTAACCCTAAAAGGGCTGGGGAGGTCCAAATCTGCCCCCCCCCCCCCACAACGTTTTCCGTGATAGTTCTCAAATCTTTGTTTTTCACGACCCGAGCTGTTATGACTTTTTAGCCTCGAGCCTTGTGCATCTTTTGACAAATTTCCGTTGTGTACACAGAGTGGAATCCCATCCTTTCCCCATCTGCAGAGTCTGCGACTGAGGCTACTAACACATTTGCTAAGAGAGTTCTGATTTTGCAAACTTATGATCTCATATTGATCATGTTTTTACTTCACTTCATTGAGCTACAAAACTAACAAAGAATATTTTGTTACTTACATGTAGAGTGACATACATGTAGTCTTGATAGTGTGTTTAAAAATCCAGGAGCTGCGGGGTAGGGGGGATTGCTGAACACATGGAGGAGGAGCTTGCTAAAGAATGTGTTTATTAATTACAAATCTGCAGCTTTCTACCATATATTGTTTGGCAGAATTGATTGCCCCCAAGCACTGAGAGGGACTGATTTTTTTGTTTGATTAACCTTAGATGGATTGGAAGCAGACACTAAGAAAGGACCCATTCCAGTCAAGAGATACACCGTGGACAGTGGAGGTTGGCTAATCATAACCGATCTTAACCTGTCATACTTTCCTTCTGCTTTCAGTATCTTCCTTGGTTCTTCCATCTCCCATCTTTTTCTGTCTTCCAACATGTCCAATGTTTTTTCCATCAGTCACTTGTAAACCTCACTTAAAAAACCTGAGACTTTTCATGCTTGTCCTAGCCTTTGTTGGTTTGTCCATATGTTGGTCTAGTGGTCACATTATTCCTCGCTGCTTTCTGGATTTTACAGTCTGTTCAAGCTTCAGTCCTGTTTTTTTAACGTGGTGTAAATTTACAACGGGCTATAATATGGACAATAACCAGTTACAATACATAAATGTACATGTAGTGTTCTCTTACATGTACATGTCTTATGCCAACATCCAGTGGATCACCCTGATGTCATCACTCCATGCGTTTAGAGTGTACATGTATCTATTACTGAAACAACAAGCATGACAAGTAGATAGTGTCTGGTAGAAAAGGGTGTGGTGGAAAAGGGCGTGGCCTGGTTTTGTAGGCGTCAAACCCCACCCTTCCCCTTCAAACAGAAAATAAGCAATGTTAATATAAATGCTAGCATGGCTAAGCATGAAATATTACAGGTCAAATATAAAAAATAAAAAAACTAATCAATCACAATATGAACAAATTTTACCATGTTATACTTTGGCTTATAACCCTTTTTTTGGGCTATATTTCAGTACTAAGTGAATTCATGATTCACATTAAAAAAATGTCCTGTGCATGGGTTTTGTTCTGTCCTTATTTTAACTGCAGATCATAGAAACAAAATAATGTGCTTAGCCTGAGAAATTAACTTACATAATAATCAAGGTGTGATACTAATAGGGTTGGCAGAGGATGAAGATTCGCACTAACTCTTGAAGGTCATGTTATACTCCCAGCTTTGGTCTCAAAATGACTGGTGAAATATGTTTAGCCTCTGAAGTACTTCTAATCAATCATTTCTAAACCATACATGAACAACACCTTTCATTGCACTAGCATAGTTAGCAGGTTGGGTGAGTATTTAGATTTTGTAATACATTGTACATGTAGCAAAATGCTTGTTGATGTAATGGTTGAAAGGGCCTGATAATTTGATTCACTATCGAAGTGTTACGTAAGATCAGTAAAATCAGTAAAATCAGTAAAAACCGGTCGTTGGCACAGCAACGGCATCATGCCGATTCAAGGCCACCATTCACTACGGACTGGTGTTTATTCCGAGCATGTTGTGCTGTCTCATTAACCAGTTCACGCTGGGATTATTTTGACATGAACGGAACGAGGCACGGGATTTATTTTCACCTGACCTCAATCCAGGCATGTTGAAGCCATCACCCTTGGGCAGCACACTCATATTTTTGGCCTTGCTCACTGCGAGCGGGTCGCTGACAGATATTTCCAACCTTGCTCAGGTCCCTGCATGTTTACCTGTTATCCGTTCCAAATACCGCAAACCTTTTGCGTGTACACAGCCTCCGGCACGAACTGGTTAAGAAAGTGGGAATCATCAGGCGTGACTTTTATTTCGTACGTTGATTACAGTCTGCAGCATAACAGTTGACCAATTGCGAGGCAGCATTTATTGACCAATTTTCCGAACGATTTTACTTTTCTTAGAATACACATGCACATGTGTGTGGCTTAATCCATCACGATTACAACACTTCGATAGCGAATAGTTAAACAAGTAGATTGCATGCTGCATGTAAATGTTCTCCATTTGTGTGGTACTTGTACATTTATGTGTAGTGTGATGTGATGTAGAACTTGTTTAATGTTCTGGTTGAATTTTTAAAAGCATTATGTGCATGTACCGGGGGTACTTGATACAAAGCTTTATTTCAAGTTTATTTATTTACGGTTGGAAATCACTAATTGTCATAGGACAGATTTAAACCTTATTGCATTGATACATGTAGTGGAGCAACTTTAAGCTGGTTCCCAGACCCTATTCTCGAAATTTAGAGAAGGATGGGTTGGAAGCAGTGTAGAAGTTAGAGCGCTGACATATCTCAAATCTTGGTAGTTGACCTGGTACTTTGACATGTGACCACCATTTAGATATGACACTGTGTTATAGAAAATGTAAGGTGACCATTGGTTGTTATGGGATCCTTGTTTTGCTACTAATAGTGATGGACCATGGTATTTGATAAAACCTTTACAATTTATTATTTACTTTTCTCCCCATTCCTTCAGACACCTACGCACAGGTCAACAAGACTAAATTGCCTCCTAAGCCTCAATCGGCCAGATCAGCTCCCACAAGTAAGTTCATTTTAACTAGACTATACAATGTAGTTTGAGGGCAGGTCCAAGAATCCGCATATGTAATTAAAGTGTAACCCTTTAAAGATATTCATGGATTCAATGTAGTTTCCTTTATTCTGCTATTGGGCATCTGCAAAGAGAATACCCACAAGACATTTTTGTTATTGGTCTTTTCAATGATTATGTAAGAAAACATGGTGTTGCATATGAGACCAAATAGGGACTTTCTTGGACTTGCCCTTGATAAAACATGTACTTCATCGAATGCACGATAGCCCATGGTGGTTGAGCTAGTCAAGATATCTATTTTGCACTAACCTACAATGGACGCCGTGCACGAATGGTAGATTGTGTATTTCGACCAGTTTTCAGAGAAGTTAATGAAAGGGAGGAGGGGCGAAGGCATTTCTCAAGTAAAATTGCCTCCTTGGGGGAACTTGAAACTGGCCATTGCCCCCTCCCAGGCCCTTTGCCAGCTCAAGGCATGGGGGGGGGGGGCACACGCTTACGTTTTTTGTTGATGGGGGGGGGGGGTTCAGTTGCTCGTCAGGGGGGCCCCAGCCCCCATGGCCCCCACTTGGCGACGGGCCTGTCCCCTCCCCAACCCCCCAATGAACCACCAATTAGCTTCAGGAGCTTCAAACTCTCCCTTTCTTACCGTTCAGGGGGGTACTTGTGCGTGGAGTCCATACTAGCAGTGTAGGATCAGAAAAACTCCACTGTGTCTGTTATGGTATTCTGGGGGTCGCAGATTCACATCCCATTGCAGTCCATTTCATCATGCAGTCAGACTAATCTGTTATTATTTCATTTCAGATCTGCCTGATGTGACCTATGCTGAAATCAACAAGGACAAGAAACCCAAACCACCTCATGGTAGGTACACCTCCCACTCCCCCCCCCCCACACTTTTTATAGTTGGCGTATGTCATATCCTTTGGGCCCCCCCTCCTCCTCCTCCCCCCCCCCCTCCACTGTTTTCATCCCAGAATAAAAGTTATAGCCTATTTGATTCCATAGCTCAAAATAGCTGATTCAGCGACTCCCAACTCGAAAATGATGTTTAAAATTATGATCTTTTGCTAAAAAAGATTTTTAAAGTGGTCAGAGATTGCCTCAGATCGCACCACACAGCATCTAGAATCCAAAGTTTTCTGGGGCCCATAAGCCGAACCCCACGCCATTAGGGCTTTGCGTTTCACACTTGGCTCTGGCATTAATTCTTATCAAGGTATATGTGTCTCCCCAATTTCTGAGTAGCTATCAACGCCCTTGCATTGGTGCATGTGTAGTTGCAAACCGTGGCTTAGTAACGAGGACGAGAATTCAATATTGGGTTTTGCCGTCCACCGACATTTGATATACACTGTATACTCAGTGTCGTCCCCATTAATTGTGAGTTATCACCCACGTTAATCACTTAAGTGATCGGAACAATACTGAGTGTACAGTTTTTACTAAAATAATTACTTTGGTAAAGGGCAGAATTCGATATTGACGCAAATTCCATCTTATGATGGAGCCTTAGGCCACCAACCAAGCCCACCAACGATTCTAATCTTATTGATTTTCCATTTGTTTGTTCTACCATCAGATGACTACACAGCAATGAAGAAACCCAAGAAATACGTTCCTCCATCATCCACAGGTACAGATGACAATTTATGAGTTTTAAGACCGGCTTTAAACATGTTTTCCAAGAATTGGTTTTTGCTAGCCCAGAGGACCAGTCTAGAGGACCAGTCCAGTCTTTGTAACTAATTCCAACTGAAGCTAAGCATTGTGTGTGTAATTTAGACCAGCAGCCGATTTCAGGAAAAAGTGCGTAGTTTGTGCCATACGTAAGACTTGCAGAGCAAAGTTGTTGTGCAGCTGTGCATTCAACTTACCAAATTTGGCATATAGCGGCCCATTGTTTTAAATAATCTAAACATGAAATATCAAAATTCTTATAAAGTGCCAAATCCGTCAAAATTGACGCTCAAAGCGCTTCACATCAATAAAAATGAACCAGTTTCTCATGCATTTTTAAATATTAAAAGTGTCACAATTTAATTGCCTATAAATACACACCGGATGACGTCATCATGACGTCATCCTTACACAATGTTGTTTGAATTAGAGTCTTTGCTTGGACAAAAATTGGTGCAAATGAATTACTGGCAAAGAGTCCAAAATGCCCTTTGAAAATCGACAATTTTTTAAAATTTCTGTGTACAAAGTCTGTGGGAAAAATTAAATATTCAAAATTCTATAATAAATTAGTCGATGATGTCACCATAACGTCAATGTTTGGCACACAACTTCAGATGCTGGTCTAAGTGTGTGCCCAGTATAAAGGCAATCGGATTGATTTTGGTGCCCAAAGTGCCGGGGACAAAAAAAACGTGTACAAATGCAATGGGCAAATGACTGAAAAATAAAAATAAAAAATAAAATAAAAAAATAAAACAAATCTTAACAAAAACAAAGGCTGTTTCAGCAGAAGTACCGAAACAGCCCCCAAAAAAATCTTAACGAAAACAAAGGCTGTTTCGGCAAAAGTGCCGAAACAGCCAATGAGTATTGCAGTACACTTTTAATCTAGTTTTGGTGGTTCAGCCTCGTGTCCTCGTTGTATCTGACTGACTCACTGACTGTCAATGAGTCGTGATTGAACCTCACTGTGACCCAAAAGGTCTCTTTGGATCCTAAGGACTCCCACAACATAGACCCCTACAAAACCAAAACCCGTAATTAGAGGGCTTGTACAAGCCTGTTAAAGCTAGTTCGTGTAGTCTTCTTTTATAATAGTTGATGATGCTCAGGCATTTACAGAAAGAAAGTTGAAATTGTAGGAGCATTTACATTCCTCTGCGTGACTTATCTTATTTCAGCTGCTGAGGAGTCAGCATATGAAGCGGTGCAGATCATGGACAAAGAAAAGGCACGGAGCCCCCCAGCTGCAGGTAAATTCATATCGAGTTGTCTTTTTCGCAATAAATTGTGGTGCAAGCGGAGTTGAGCCATTGCTACTGGAGTGAACCTTAACAATAAGGCCACGACAATGAACTAACTAGACTTATGTTTGTGGACAAACACAGGGCTGTTTCGGTATTTTTTTGTGACATGTGACATGTAAAGTTTCAAGTATAAGTTCCATCCAGGAAGGATGTGTAGTTCTGTTGATAATAACTGGTGGGTATAATATATGATTACATTCTCAAAGGGCTTTGAATTTTGATGTTACATGTGATGTGATGACCTCATGATGACGTCACATCAATTTTCATCTATATAACTATATTTTTGTTTGTAAATTACAACTTAGCCATAGCATATATCGTTGAAAGCAAGTTCACATCTTTCCTCAATTTCAAATTACAAGGCACTTCCGGTTTCAACCAGAAGGAAGGGTCACATGATTTGCACATAATATAAAAAAATTAAGACCCTGGATTATTCTATCGATTCTCGCAAACCTTAAGTTCAGGTCTCTCACAGTTGATTTTATATTGATTTTTAAAGATCTATTAATCTTGAACGTGACGTCACGTGACCCATGATGACGTCATCGTGACGTCACTTCAATTTTCAACTATAACATATCTCAGTCTAGGCACATGCCAACTTTCAACCCCATCGGACCTGTAGTTCAGGAGATATAGACCTTCAAAATATGTTTATATTATATGATGTCATATGTCACGTGATGACGTCATCATGACGTCAAGTGATTTTTCATCTATAAGACATCCCGGTCTAGGTACATACCAACTTTCAACCCAATCGGACCTGTAATTCTGGAGATATAGCCCAATCTGTCCGATCTAGCCGAATTCTGCTAGAAAATGGTCACAACAGAAAAATCGCATATAATGTCACGTCACGTGACTCATGATGACGTCATGATGACGTCAATGTTCAGCACACAACTTCAGGTGCTGGTTCAAGTGTGTGCCAAGTATAAAGGCAATCAGATTGATTTTAGTGTCCAAAGTGCCGTGGACAAAAAACGTGCACAAATGCTGTGGGCAAAATGACTTGAAAAAGAAAAAAAATAAAGTAAAAAACAAAAATCTGAACGAAAACAAAGGCTGTTTCAGCAAAAGTGCCGAAACAGCCAATGAGTATTGAAGTACACTTTTCATCTAGTTTTGGTGGTTCAGCCTCGTGTCCTCATTGTATCTGACTGACTCACTGACTGTCAATGAGTTGTGATTGAACCTCACTGTGACCCATCAGGTCTCTTTGGATCCTAAGGACTCCCACAACATAGACCCCTACAAAACCGAAACCCCTTATTAGAGGGCTTGTACAAGCCTGTTAAAGCTGGTCCATGTAGTCTTCTTTTATAGTAGTTGATGATGCTCAGGCATTTACAGAAAGTGATGACTTAACAAAGAAAGTTGAAATTGTAGGAGCATTTACATTCCTCTGCGTGACTTATTTTATTTCAGCTGCTGAGGAGTCAGCATATGAAGCGGTGCAGATCAGAGACAAAGACAAGGCACAGAGCCCCCCAGCTGCAGGTAAATTCATATCGAGTTGTCTTTTTCGCAATAAATTGTGGTGCAAGCGGAGTTGAGCCATTGCTACTGGAGTTAACCTTAACAATAAGGCCACGACAATAATAAACTAACTAGACTTATGTTTGTGGACTAACACAGGGCTGTTTCGGTATTTTTTTGTGACATGTGACATGTAAAGTTTCAAGTATAAGTTCCATCCAGGAAGGATATGTAGTTCTGTTGATAATAACTGGTGGGTATAATATATGATTACATTCTCAAAGGGCTTTGAATTTTGATGTTACATGTGATGTGATGACCTCATGATAACGTCACATCAATTTTCATCTATAACCATATTTTTGTTTGTAAATTACAACTTAGCCATAGCATATATCGTTGAAAGCAAGTTCACATCTTTCCTCAATTTCAAATTACAAGGCACTTCCGGTTTCAACCAGAAGGAAGGGTCACATGATTTGCACATAATATAAAAAAATTAAGACCCTGGATTATTCTATCGATTCCCGCAAACCTTAAGTTCAGGCCTCTCACAGTTGATTTTATATTGATTTTTAAAGATCTATTAATCTTGAACGTGACGTCACGTGACCCATGATGACGTCATCGTGACATCACTTCTCAATTTTCAACTATAACATATCTCAGTCTAGGCACATGCCAACTTTCAACCCCATCGGACCTGTAGTTCAGGAGATATAGGCCTTCAGAATATGTTTATATTATATGATGTCATATGTCACGTGATGACGTCATCATGACGTCAAGTGATTTTTCATCTATAAGACATCCCGGTCTAGGTACATACCAACTTTCAACCCAATCGGACCTGTAATTCTGGAGATATAGCCCAATCTGTCCGATCTAGCCGAATTCTGCTAGAAAATGGTCACAACAGAAAAATCGCATATAATGTCACGTCACGTGACTCATGATGACGTCACGATGACGTCAATGTTCAGCACACAACTTCAGGTGCTGGTTCAAGTGTGTGCCAAGTATAAAGGCAATCGGATTGATTTTAGTGTCCAAAGTGCCGTGGACAAAAAAACGTGCACAAATGCTGTGGGCAAAATGACTTGAAAAAGAAAAAAATAAAGTAAAAACCAAAAATCTGAACGAAAACAAAGGCTGTTTCAGCAAAAGTGCCGAAACAGCCAATGAGTATTGAAGTACACTTTTAATCTAGTTTTGGTGGTTCAGCCTCGTGTCCTCGTTGTATCTGACTGACTCACTGACTGTCAATGAGTTGTGATTGAACCTCACTGTGACCCAAAAGGTCTCTTTGGATCCTAAGGACTCCCACAACATAGACCCCTACAAAACCGAAACCCCTAATTAGAGGGCTTGTACAAGCCTGTTAAAGCTAGTTCGTGTACCGTAATTTTCGGAATATAAGCCGCGGCTTATACGTTGAATTTGCCCATGAAAATGTTTACTGCGGCTTATACACAGGGCGGCTTATACACCGAGCCTTGAAGAATAAAAATAAGATTCACATATGTATTTAATGTACTGGTACAAGAAGAGATGTGTTGCTGAAATGAATTATAAATTAAGAAAGTCATTAACAAACCGAAACCACGTCTCACGTAAAGGTACCGAGCAGTAAAAAGTACGGTGATGAAAGCTGTCTTCGACGCTTGCGACCAGCCGTACGTGATACTTGCACAGTGCAGTGTGCAGCAGCGATATGCAGCATGCTTTCCCCAGCGGACCACACCATTCGTGGTAATAAAGGGGTGTTCTTTCTTGGGAACAATAATTACCAATATTTCCGCTGTTTAAAAAAAAAGAAAAAAGACGACTAAAATGTTTATGGCGTTCGAAACATTTTTTTATTACATAATCAGTTGTTTAACGTCACAATATATTTTGTTTTCTTGAAATGTATTTAAGAAACGATGTAAAACTCAAAAGAGGGACTTAATCACCCCTTACAAAATTAATGGAATCGTCTATTAAAATGTCCGCTTCGTTTTGACTAATTTTGACGAAAGTTACGATCGAAACTTGAATTTTTATCGCAACTACTCGTTAGTAATCGAAATAGTTTGATAAGTTTTGAGGTCAAAACGGACCTGTTTATTCTGTGGACAAAACAAATCATCATCTGTTGCCACAAAGCAAGATTTGTAGCGCTCCAGTCAGACAACAAACGGTGGGTTTCATACTCCCTCACGTGCTGTGGGAAAATGTTGTCATTCACCGGCGTGCGTGGCGCAGGCTGCCGGGCTATGACGGGGCAGCCGGCAGCAGTTCCCGGTGTTTATTTCTCATCAATTCCCATATTTGTTTGTAAAAGTATCGATTGTAAATGATTTGATATAACTTTTGTGGCCCTTTTAATAGCTTCTGTAGTGTAAATGGAACTGGTTCAGAGCATTTTGACTAGAATTTGGAGGCCTTACAAAATTGAAACCGCAGCGGTCGGTGCGGCTTATACGCCGGTGCGGCTTATACGCCGACTTCAAATCTTAATTTGCAGATTTTTGCGTGCTGCGGCTTATACGCCGAGCGGCTTATATTCCGAAAATTACGGTAGTCTTCTTTTATAATAGTTGATGATGTTCAGGCATTTACAGAAAGTGATGACTTAACAAAGAAAGTTGAAATTGTAGGAGCATTTACATTCCTCTGCGTGACTTATTTTATTTCAGCTGCTGAGGAGTCAGCATATGAAGCGGTGCAGATCAGAGACAAAGACAAGGCACAGAGCCCCCCAGCTGCAGGTAAATTCATATCGAGTTGCCTTTTTTGCAATAACAAAAAAATAACAAAAAAACGTGCACGAATGCTGTGGGCAAAATGACTTGAAAAATAAAAAAAATAAAGTAAAAAACAAAAATCTGAACGAAAACAAAGGCTGTTTCAGCAAAAGTGCCGAAACAGCCAATGAGTATTGAAGTACACTTTTAATCTAGTTTTGGTGGTTCAGCCTCGTGTCCTCATTGTATCTGACTGACTCACTGACTGTCAATGAGTTGTGATTGAACCTCACTGTGACCCAAAAGGTCTCTGTGGATCCTAAGGACTCCCACAATATAGACCCCTACAAAACCAAAACCCCTAATTAGAGGGCTTGTACAAGCCTGTTAAAGCTGGTCCATGTAGTCTTCTTTTATAGTAGTTGATGATGCTCAGGCATTTACAGAAAGTGATGACTTAACAAAGAAAGTTGAAATTGTAGGAGCATTTACATTCCTCTGCGTGACTTATTTTATTTCAGCTGCTGAGGAGTCAGCATATGAAGAGGTGCAGATCAGAGACAAAGACAAGGCAAAGAGCCCCCCAGCTGCAGGTAAATTTATATCGAGTTGCCTTTTTCGCAATAAATTGTGGTGCAAGCGGAGTTGAGCCATTGCTACTGGAGTTAACCTTAACAATAAGGCCACGACAATAATGAACTAACTAGACTTATGTTTGTGGACAAACACAGGGCTGTTTCGGTATTTTTTTGTGACATGTGACATGTAAAGTTTCAAGTATAAGTTCCATCCAGGAAGGATGTGTAGTTCTGTTGATAATAACTGGTGGGTATAATATATGATTACATTCTCAAAGGGCTTTGAATTTTGATGTTACATGTGATGTGATGACCTCATGATGACGTCACATCAATTTTCATCTATAACCATATTTTGGTTTGTAAATAACAACTTAGCCATAGCGTACATCGTTGAAAGCAAGTTCACATCTTTCCTCAATTTCAAATTTCAAGGCACTTCCGGTTTCAACCAGAAGGAAGGGTCACATGATTTGCACATAATATAAAAAAATTAAGACCCTGGATTATTCTATCGATTCCCGCAAACCTTAAGTTCAGGTCTCTCACAGTTGATTTTATATTGATTTTTAAAGATCTATTAATCTTGAACATGACGTCACGTGACCCATGATGACGTCATCGTGACGTCACTTCAATTTTCAACTATAACATATCTCAGTCTAGGCACATGCCAACTTGTAACTCCATCGGACCTGCAGTTCAGGAGATATAGGCCTTTAGAATATGTTTATATTATATGATGTCATATGTCACGTGATGACGTCATCATGACGTCAAGTGATTTTTCATCTATAAGACATCCCGGTCTAGGTACATACCAACTTTCAACCCAATCGGACCTGTAATTCTGGAGATATAGCCCAATCTGTCCAATCTAGCCGAATTCTGCTAGAAAATGGTCACAACAGAAAAATCGCATATAATGTCACGTCAAGTGACTCATGATGACGTCATGATGACGTCAATGTTCAGCACACAACTTCAGGTGCTGGTTCAAGTGTGTGCCAAGTATAAAGGCAATCGGATTGATTTTAGTGTCCAAAGTGCCGGGGACAAAAAAACGTGCACAAATGCTGTGGGCAAAATGACTTGAAAAATAAAAAAAATAAGTAAAAAACAAAAATCTGAACGAAAACAAAGGCTGTTTCAGCAAAAGTGCCGAAACAGCCAATGAGTATTGAAGTACACTTTTAATCTAGTTTTGGTGGTTCAGCCTCGTGTCCTCATTGTATCTGACTGACTCACTGACTGTCAATGAGTTGTGATTGAACCTCACTGTGACCCAAAAGGTCTCTTTGGATCCTAAGGACTCCAACAACATAGACCCCTACAAAACCAAAACCCCGAATTAGAGGGCTTGTACAAGCCTGTTAAAGCTGGTCCATGTAGTCTTCTTTTATAGTAGTTGATGATGCTCAGGCATTTGCAGAAAGTGATGACTTAACAAAGAAAGTTGAAATCGTAGGAGCATTTACATTCCTCTGCGTGACTTATTTTATTTCAGCTGCTGAGGAGTCAGCATATGAAGCGGTGCAGATCAGTGACAAAGAAAAGGCACGGAGCCCCCCAGCTGCAGGTAAATTCATATCGAGTTGCCTTTTTCGCAATAAATTGTGGTGCAAGCGGAGTTGAGCCATTGCTACTGGAGTTAACCTTAACAATAAGGCCACGACAATAATGAACTAACTAGACTTATGTTTGTGGACAAACACAGGGCTGTTTCGGTATTTTTTTGTGACATGTGACATGTAAAGTTTCAAGTATAAGTTCCATCCAGGAAGGATGTGTAGTTCTGTTGATAATAACTGGTGGGTATAATATATGATTACATTCTCAAAGGGCTTTGAATTTTGATGTTACATGTGATCTGATGACCTCATGATGACGTCACATCAATTTTCATCTATAACCATATTTTGGTTTGTAAATAACAACTTAGCCATAGCGTATATCGTTGAAAGCAAGTTCACTTCTTTCCTCAATTTCAAATTTCAAGGCACTTCCGGTTTCAACCAGAAGGAAGGGTCACATGATTTGCTCATATTATAAAAAAATTAAGGCCCTGGATTATTCTATCGATTCCCGCAAACCTTAAGTTCAGGTCTCTCACAGTTGATTTTATATTGATTTTTAAAGATCTATTAATCTTGAACGTGACGTCACGTGACCCATGATGACGTCATCGTGACGTCACTTCAATTTTCAACTATAACATATCTCAGTCTAGGCACATGCCAACTTGCAACCCCATCGGACCTGCAGTTCAGGAGATATAGACCTTCAAAATATGTTTATATTATGTGATGTCATATGTCACGTGATGACGTCATCATGACGTCAAGTGATTTTTCATCTGTAAGACATCCCGGTCTAGGTACATACCAACTTTCAACCCAATCGGACCTGTAATTCTGGAGATATAGCCCAATCTGTCCTATCTAGCCGGATTCTGCTAGAAAATGGTCACAACAGAAAAATTGCATATAATGTCACGTCACGTGACTCATGATGACGTCACGATGACGTCAATGTTCGGCACACAACTTCAGGTGCTGGTTCAAGTGTGTGCCAAGTATAAAGGCAATCGGATTGATTTTAGTGTCCAAAGTGCCAGGGACAAAAAAACGTGCACGAATGCTGTGGGCAAAATGACTTGAAAAATAAAAAAAATAAAGTAAAAAACAAAAATCTGAACGAAAACAAAGGCTGTTTCAGCAAAAGTGCCGAAACAGCCAATGAGTATTGAAGTACACTTTTAATCTAGTTTTGGTGGTTCAGCCTCGTGTCCTCATTGTATCTGACTGACTCACTGACTGTCAATGAGTTGTGATTGAACCTCACTGTGACCCATCAGGTCTCTTTGGATCCTAAGGACTCCCACAACATAGACCCCTACAAAACCGAAACCCCTTATTAGAGGGCTTGTACAAGCCTGTTAAAGCTGGTCCATGTAGTCTTCTTTTATAGTAGTTGATGATGCGCAGGCATTTACAGAAAGTGATGACTTAACAAAGAAAGTTGAAATTGTAGGAGCATTTACATTCCTCTGCGTGACTTATTTTATTTCAGCTGCTGAGGAGTCAGCATATGAAGAGGTGCAGATCAGAGACAAAGACAAGGCAAAGAGCCCCCCAGCTGCAGGTAAATTCATATCGGGTTGTCTTTTTCGCAATAAATTGTGGTGCAAGCGGAGTTGAGCCATTGCTACTGGAGTTAACCTTAACAATAAGGCCACGACAATAATAATCTAACTAGACTTATGTTTGTGGACAAACACAGGGCTGTTTCGGTATTTTTTTGTGACATGTGACATGTAAAGTTTCAAGTATAAGTTCCATCCAGGAAGGATGTGTAGTTCTGTTGATAATAACTGGTGGGTATAATATATGATTACATTCTCAAAGGGCTTTGAATTTTGATGTTACATGTGATGTGATGACCTCATGATGACGTCACATCAATTTTCATCTATATAACTATATTTTGTTTGTAAATAACAACTTAGCCATAGCATATATCGTTGAAAGCAAGTTCACATCTTTCCTCAATTTCAAATTTCAAGGCACTTCCGGTTTGAACCAGAAGGAAGGGTCACATGATTTGTACATAATATAAAAAAATTAAGACCCTGGATTATTCTATCGATTCCCGCAAACCTTAAGTTCAGGTCTCTCACAGTTGATTTTATATTGATTTTTAAAGATCTATTAATCTTGAATGTGACGTCACGTGACCCATGATGACGTCATCGTGACGTCACTTCAATTTTCAACTATAACATATCTCAGTCTAGGCACATGCCAACTTTCAACCCCATCGGACCTGTAGTTCAGGAGATATAGGCCTTTAAAATATGTTTATATTATATTATGTCATATGTCACGTGATGACGTCATCATGACGTCAAGTGATTTTTCATCTATAAGACATCCCGGTCTAGGTACATACCAACTTTCAACCCAATCGGACCTGTAATTCTGGAGATATAGCCCAATCTGTCCGATCTAGCCGAATTCAGCTAGAAAATGGTCACAACAGAAAAATCGCATATAATATCACGTCACGTGACTCATGATGACGTCACGATGACGTCAATGTTCGGCACACAACTTCAGGTGCTGGTTCAAGTGTGTGCCAAGTATAAAGGCAATCGGATTGAATTTAGTGTCCAAAGTGCCGTGGACAAAAAAACGTGCACAAATGCTGTGGGCAAAATGACTTGAAAAAGAAAAAAAATAAAGCAAAAAACAAATATCTTAACGAAAACAAAGGCTGTTTCAGCAAAAGTGCCGAAACAGCCAATGAGTATTGAAGTACACTTTTAATCTAGTTTTGGTGGTTCAGCCTCGTGTCCTCATTGTATCTGACTGACTCACTGACTGTCAATGAGTTGTGATTGAGCCTCACTGTGACCCAAAAGGTCTCTTTGGATCCTAAGGACTCCCACAACATAGACCCCTACAAAACCGAAACCCCTAATTAGAGGGCTTGTACAAGCCTGTTAAAGCTAGTCCATGTAGTCTTCTTTTATAGTAGTTGATGATGCTCAGGGGCCGTATTCACAAAACTCAAACTTAAGAGATAACTTAAGCCAGACTTAAATCTTAGCACCCTACTAACTTAAGTGGGCCGCTTAATATGGTATTCACGAAAGCACCCCAATTATATTAGTGCTCAACTTAACTTAAGGGTTCAAAACAGTCACTCTTGCTCAATGCACAAAATATGTACGTCATAAACGTTCCTACGCAGCAGCAGTTCAATCAACAATGTGCGTGCTTCCTTAACATAATCATGCGTGCGCGTATTCTGCGACGCAGTTTCCAAGCTCAATTTAATACACAAAAACTTATCTGCGTCACGCGCGCGTCCACCTAGTTCGTCATGCACATCGTATGCTCTCAGTGCATGTAGTTATTTACCATAGTTTTTACGGTCGTTTGAACAACTAAACTACAAGTGAATTGTTCATTTTATTTACTATCGAGTATGAAACAAATTGTCATGATGATTTATGTCATACGCGCTGGAAGGTAAGACAGTTAATTTTAATTAATAGCCTTTCGGCAGTCACGTGGTAGGACTGTGCATGCCATTACATTGGTTTCGTCAATCGTACCCGTGCCGCCCGCATAAAAATCAACAAATCGTTCGAAAATGACTGTCAGAATGTCGACGAACTACAATCTTAGGGTTGTCACACATTAATTTCAACTTGGCTTTCCTTTTACAATCATTCGTTATTGACGATATTTCCCTCTACCCCTAGAAAGTCCAATTTTGTGCCTAAAAATACCAACCAACGGAAAGGAATAAAGCCGCCATGACACCCTAGTGCCCCACTTAACTTGACTTAAGACAGGTCCGACCACACTTAGATTTAAGTCATGAAAATGAGTGGGGCGCTTAGTGAAAATGCTTTGTGAATACTGCTTAAATTGTAAAACTAGTCTAAGTCGCATATTTAAGTGGGGTGCTTGCTTTTTTATGACTTAAGTCGTTTTGTGAATACGGCCCCTGGCATTTGCAGAAAGTGATGACTTAACAAAGAAAGTTGAAATTGTAGGAGCATTTACATTCCTCTGCGTGACTTATCTTATTTCAGCTGCTGAGGAGTCAGCATATGAAGAGGTGCAGATCAGAGACAAAGACAAGGCAAAGAGCCCCCCAGCTGCAGGTAAATTCATATCGGGTTGTCTTTTTCGCAATAAATTGTGGTGCAAGCGGAGTTGAGCCATTGCTACTGGAGTTAACCTTAACAATAAGGCCACGACAATAATAATCTAACTAGACTTATGTTTGTGGACAAACACAGGGCTGTTTCGGTATTTTTTTGTGACATGTGACATGTAAAGTTTCAAGTATAAGTTCCATCCAGGAAGGATGTGTAGTTCTGTTGATAATAACTGGTGGGTATAATATATGATTACATTCTCAAAGGACTTTGAATTTTGATGTTACATGTGATGTGATGACCTCATGATGACGTCACATCAATTTTCATCTATATAACTATATTTTGTTTGTAAATAACAACTTAGCCATAGCATATATCGTTGAAAGCAAGTTCACATCTTTCCTCAATTTCAAATTTCAAGGCACTTCCGGTTTGAACCAGAAGGAAGGGTCACATGATTTGCACATAATATAAAAAAATTAAGACCCTGGATTATTCTATCGATTCCCGCAAACCTTAAGTTCAGGTCTCTCACAGTTGATTTTATATTGATTTTTAAAGATCTATTAATCTTGAATGTGACGTCACGTGACCCATGATGACGTCATCGTGACGTCACTTCAATTTTCAACTATAACATATCTCAGTCTAGGCACATGCCAACTTTCAACCCCATCGGACCTGTAGTTCAGGAGATATAGGCCTTTAAAATATGTTTATATTATATTATGTCATATGTCACGTGATGACGTCATCATGACGTCAAGTGATTTTTCATCTATAAGACATCCCGGTCTAGGTACATACCAACTTTCAACCCAATCGGACCTGTAATTCTGGAGATATAGCCCAATCTGTCCGATCTAGCCGAATTCTGCTAGAAAATGGTCACAACAGAAAAATCGCATATAATATCACGTCACGTGACTCATGATGACGTCACGATGACGTCAATGTTCGGCACACAACTTCAGGTGCTGGTTCAAGTGTGTGCCAAGTATAAAGGCAATCAGATTGATTTTATTGTCCAAAGTGCCGGGGACAAAAAAACGTGCACAAATGCTATGGGCAAAATGACTTGAAAAAGAAAAGAAATAAAGTAAAAAACAAAAATCTGAACGAAAACAAAGGCTGTTTCAGCAAAAGTGCCGAAACAGCCAATGAGTATAGAAGTACACTTTTAATCTAGTTTTGGTGGTTCAGCCTCATGTCCTCATTGTATCTGACTGACTCACTGACTGTCAGTGAGTCGTGATTGAACCTCACTGTGACCCAAAAGGTCTCTTTGGATCCTAAGGACTCCCACAACATAGACCCCTACAAAACCTAGACCCCTAATAAGAGGGCTTGTACAAGCCTGTTAAAGCTGGTCCGTGTAGTCTTCTTTTATAATAGTTGATGATGCTCAGGCATTTACAGAAAGTGATGACTTAACAAAGAAAGTTGAAATTGTAGGAGCATTTACATTCCTCTGCGTGACTTATCTTATTTCAGCTGCTGAGGAGTCAGCATATGAAGAGGTGCAGACCAGTGACAAAGACAAGGCACAGAGCCCCCCAGCTGCAGGTAAATTCATATCAGGTTGTCCTTTTTTGTGATTATATCTAAAATAAAGTAAAATATTCAGGGTAAGCCTGAAGGATTTTTTTTTGTATAGCAAAACTTCTATGCAAATTTTGATTTGCATAGCAGTTTGCCAAGTTTGCGTAGCAGTTTTGTTATACTCAAATTTAGCCTCGGCTTTGCAATTACTATTTACCTGTCAGTGTCAGACTGTACAAATTACAAAGCAATAAAGAAGTAACTTACGTTAAGCTGTGAACTTAATGACTCATCAGTTGTCTGTTTATTTCAGGAGCTACATGCTTGCTGAAATAACTTTCAAGTGAAAAAGCAAGTAATTAACCCGGGCCATTCCTGGCCCGGGTCTAGATCCACCTGCCAATTATTGGCAGTATTTGCCTTGACACTGGTAGTTTTCGTAGTAGCCATGTTTTCATCAATATGCTACACAGCGCACAAACGACAACACAGCTGGGATTTTGACGTTTTAGTTCCCACGAATCCCATGTGTGTATCAAGTGATTTACTTGAAGGGGTAAACCTGTTTTTCCGTGTCGGCAAAATGTTTAAGATAAACCGACAAATATCTAAAGAATAGTGATGAGAAAAGGGCTCGATTTACCCGGGTGTACGCATGCACCAGTGCATGTAGATTTTTGCTGGTGCACGTAGCTTTTTTACTGAGTATGCACGACGTGCATATAGCTTTTTTAGCCACCAAAATACTCATTTCATGCATATATTTACCAGTGAGTGAGAATAAGAATAAAGTTTGTTGAATACTTGACCAGATAGTGTACAAACGTGTTATTTCGTTTATAAATCCATAAATTATTCCTCGCACAGTCGCAGCAGATTCAAAGTACGAGGTAAAATCTGGACGTACGTCCTGCAACCTCCTCCGATCAAGCACGTGATTTACCACGTGATACATGCTGCGGATAATTTGGTATCGCACTGACGCTCCGGGCATTCCTGATGTCCGGATCATAAGTGCGATTCCAAATTATTAGCTGCGTTTATCACGTGGTCTCGTTATTGGCCATTCAGACGCCGCCTGTTTACAAACTAAACACGTACAGATTTGATACAGCTGAACAAAATTGACGTTCTTTTTCAGTATTTAAGCTGAACTAAATCAAAACATGATGGATGTTTACCATGTCCGATAGGTGGAATTCAGTGGACCGAAATTTGGTGACAAGTACACCTTGTATCAACTTTTCAAAAATCCCCAGCCTAGAATTAGCATTGTCGTAAGCAGACACTTTTTGGTACCGGACACTTTTTGGCATGATACTCTGCCCTGGTGCTCCTTGTGCAAGCACTGTGTGCGTGCACAGCCCCTAGATACAATTTTCCGAGGTGCCGTGTTTTGCCTATGGAGTAAAAAAAGAATGCTAAGTTCATCATGCAAATACGTAACGTTATATATATATGGATGAAAATACGTGACTCTAAGCTCGAGTCCGAGTCATCATGGTCGAGTCCAAGTCCGAGTCATTTTCCAATGTGACTCGAGTCGGGCCGAGTCACGAGTCGGGCCGAGTTGCTTGGGGCCCCCCTGGCCCCCACTTGGCGACGGGCCTGTCCCCTCCCCAACCCCCCAATGAACCACCAATAAGCTTCAGGTGCTAAAAGTAACACCTGAGAAGTTGTAAACCAGTAGTCTCCGCAAACTCTCCCTTTCTTACCGTTCAGGGGTGTACTTGTGCGTGGAGTCCATACTAGCAGTGTAGGATCAGAAAAACTCCACTGTGTCTGTTATGGTATTCTGGGGGTCGCAGGTTCACATCCCATTGCAGTCAATTTCATTATCCAGTCAGACTAATCTGTTATTATTTCATTTCTATCAACACCCTTGCATAGGCGCATGTGTAGTTCCAAACAAGGCCTAGTAAAGAGGACGCGAATTCAATATTGGGTTTTGCCGTCCACCGACATTTGATATACACTGTATACTCAGTGTCGTTCCCATTAATTGTGAGTTATCACCCACGTTAATCACTTAAGTGATCGGAACAATACTGAGTGTACAGTTTTTACTAAAATAATTACTTTGGTAAAGGACAGAATTCGATATGGACGCAAATTCCATCTTATGACGTAGCCTGAGGCTACCAACCAAGCCCACCTACGATTCTAATCTGATTGATATTCCATTTGTTTGTTTTACCATCAGATAACTACACAGCAATGAAGAAACCCAAGAAATACGTTCCTCCTTCATCCACAGGTACAGATGACAATTTATGAGTTTTAAGACCGGCTTTAAACATGTTTTCCAAGAATTGGTTTTTGCTAGCCCAGAGGACCAGTCTAGAGGACCAGTCCAGTCTTTGTAACTAATTCCAACTGAAGCTAAGCATTGTGTGTGTAATTTAGACCAGCAGCCGATTTCAGGAAAAAGTGCGTAGTTTGTGCCATGCGTAAGACTTGCAGAGCAAACTTGTTGTGCAGCTGTGCATTCAACTTACCAAATTTGGCATATAGCGGCCCATTGTTTTAAATAATCTAAACATAAAATATCAAATTCTTGTATTGTGCCAAATCCGTCAAAATTGACGCTCAAGGCGCTTCACATAAATAAAAATGAACCAGTTAAAATTTAAGAACAAACTAAAACTTATACAAGAAAAACCTCTAAAATAACTAGGTGAACAATTGAAATAAGTTGTCTAAAACAGGCAGGTTAAGACGGACAGACACAGTGAAGCAACAGCGAGACGGCCACGATAAAGAGACTTAGAAAAGACTTACACAAACAGTGGGAAACACACACAAAACGGACAGATAACAGAATAACCATAGACAAGACACACAGTGGTTAAATCACCCCAGCCCGCCATTCTGAAAAATTTTTTTTAGGACTTTCTTTGGAATGGTGCAGCAACTCTAAAAAATTTGTCACTAGTAAAATAGAAATTCTGTAACCTCAAACAAGAAGCTGTGAGTGTCTTGTATCAATCTTGATAAGATGTGCAATAACAGGCTCCATGACGCTTACGATTTGCTGGTAAAATAGGTCATGTTCAATCGTACGCCACAACTTCGGCCACCTACATGTAAGTCGATTGCGCAAGTTACGCCATAATATATTGCGAAAGTAGCAGACTTGTGCACTGTGAGACTTTCTTGAAATGTGTCATAAGTACAATATTGCGCAACGTGAAATGTTGCGCAGCTAACACAATAAATTGTGGTGCAAGCGGAGTTGAGCCATTGCTACTGGAGTTAACCTTAACAATAAGGCCATGACAATAATGAACTAACTAGACTTATGTTTGTGGACAAACACAGGGCTGTTCCGGTATTTTTTTGTGACATGTGACATGTAAAGTTTCAAGTTGATTACATTCTCATAGGACTTTGGATTTTGATGTTACATGTGATATGATGACCTCATGATGACGTCACATCAATTTTCATCTATATAACTATATTTTTGTTTGTAAATAACAACTTAGCCATAGCATATATCGTTGAAAGCAAGTTCACATCTTTCCTCAATTTCAAATTACAAGGCACTTCCGGTTTCATCCAGAAGGAAGGGTCACATGATTTGCACATAATATAAAAAATTAAGACCCTGGATTATTCTCTCGATTCCCGCAAACCTTAAGTTCAGGTCTCTCACAGTTGATTTTATATTGATTTTTAAAGATCTATTAATCTTTAACGTGACGTCACGTGACCCATGATGACGTCATCGTGACGTCACTTCAATTTTCAACTATAACATGTCTCAGTCTAGGCACATGCCAACTTTCAACCCCATCGGACCTGTAGTTCAGGAGATATAGGCCTTCAAAATATGTTTATATTATATGATGTCATATGTCATGTGATGACGTCATCATGACGTCAAGTGATTTTTCATCTATAAGACATCCCGGTCTAGGTACATACCAACTTTCAACCCAATCGGACTTGTAATTCTGGAGATATAGCCCAATCTGCCAGATCTAGCCGAATTCTGCTAGAAAATGGTCACAACAGAAAAATCGCATATGATGTCACGTCACATGACTCATGATGACGTCACGATGACGTCAACGTTCGGCACACAACTTCAGGTGCTGGTTCAAGTGTGTGCCAAGTATAAAGGCAATCAGATTGATTTTAGTGTCAAAAGTGCCGGGGACAAAAAAACGTGCACAAATGCTATGGGCAAAATTACTTGAAAAATAAAAAAAATAAAGTAAAAAACAAAAATCTGTATGAAAACAAAGGCTGTTTCAGCAAAAGTGCCGAAACAGCCAATGAGTATTGAAGTACACTTTTCATCTAGTTTTGGTGGTTCAGCCTCATGTCCTCATTGTATCTGACTGACTCACTGACTGTCAATGAGTTGTGATTGAACCTCACTGTGACCCAAAAGGTCTCTTTGGATCCTAAGGACTCCCACAACATAGACCCCTACAAAACCGAGACCCCTAATTAGAGGGCTTGTACAAGCCTGTTAAAGCTGGTCCATGTAGTCTTCTTTTATAGTAGTTGATGATGCTCAGGCATTTACAGAAAGTGATGACTGAACAAAGAAAGTTGAAATTGTAGGAGCATTTACATTCCTCTGCGTGACTTATTTTATTTCAGCTGCTGAGGAGTCAGCATATGAAGAGGTGCAGACCAGTGACAAAGACAAGTCAAAGAGCCCCCCAGCTGCAGGTAAATTCATATCGGGTTGTCTTTTTTTGTCATTTTATCTAAAATAAAGTAAAATATTCAGGGTAAGCCTTAAGGATTTTTTTTTGTATAGCAAAACTTCTATGCAAATTTTGATTTGCATAGCAGTTTATCAAGTTTGCGTAGCAGTTTTGTTATACTCAAATTTAGCCTCGGCTTTGCAATTACTATTTACCTGTCAGTGTCAGGCTGTACAAATTACAAAGCAATAAAGAAGTAACTTACGTTAAGCTGTGAACTTAATGACTCATCAGTTGTCTGTTTATTTCAGGAGCTGCATGCTTGCTGGAATAACTTTCGAGTCAAAAAGCAAGTTATTAACCCGGGCCATTCCTGGCCCGGGTCTAGATCCGCCTGCCAATTATTGGCAGTATTTGCCTTGATACCGGTAGTTTTCGTAGTAGCCATGTTTTCATCAATATGCTACACAGCGCACAAACGACAACACAGCTGGGATTTTGACGTTTTAGTTCCCACGAATCCCATGTGCGTATCAAGTGATTTACTTGAAGGGGTAAACCTGTTTTTCCGTGTCGGCAAAATGTTTAAGATAAACCGACAAATATCTAAAGAATAGTGATGAGAAAAGGGCTTGATTTACCCGGGTGTACGCATGCACCAGTGCATGTAGATTTTTGCTGGTGCACGTAGCTTTTTTACTGAGTATGCACGACGTGCATATAACTTTTTTAGCCACCAAAATACTCATTTCATGCATATATTTACCAGTGAGTGAGAATAAGAATAAAGTTTGTTGAATACTTGACCAGATAGTGTACAAACGTGTTATTTCTTTTATAAATCCATAAATTATTCCTCGCACAGACGCAGCAGATTCAAAGTAAAAGGTAAAATCTGGACGTACGCCCTGCAACCTCCTCCAATCATGCACATGATTTACCACGTGATACATGCCTCGGATAACTTGGTATAGCACTGACGCTCCGGGCATTCCTGATGTCCAGATCATAAGTGCGATTCCAAATTATTAGCTGCGTTTATCATGTGGTCCCGTTATTGGCCAAACAGATGCCGCCTGTTTACAAACTAAACACGTACAGATTTTATACAGCTGAACAAAATTGACGTTCTTTTTAGGTATTTAAGCTGAACTAAATCAAAACATGATGGATGTTTATCATGTCCGATAGTTGTGGAATTCAGTGGACCGAAATTTTGTGGCAAGTACACTTTGTATCAACTTTTCATGATCAAAATGTTGTATAGCAGTTTTGCAATGCACTTTAAAAATTGCGTCGCAGTCAGCCTCGAATGTGTCGCAAATTGCGATGCGATACGGCTTATTGCGGACACTGAAAATATTAATGACATGAAGGTTCTTTTGCTGAGGATCAGTCATAATATAGTTGATTTTTGTATACCTGCACTGACGGGAAAATTCTGTCACAGCTTTCGGCAACCGTCCGACTGCCTTTCTCAATGTACTTAGTGTTGTAGTCAAGTCACCAACGTCGAGTCCGAGTCCTAAGTCACAAGCCCCGAGTTCGAGTCACGAGTCTGAGTCATGAGTCACTTGTTCTTAGTTGTTCACCAAACTAATCATTTTTTTTAAAATTTGTTGTTCAATTATCCATTCTGTCTTTTAAGTAAATCCCTAGCTCAAAAATCCCCAGCCTAGTATTAGCATTGTCGTAAGCAGACACTTTTTGGTACCGGACACTTTTTGGCATGATACTCTGCCCTGGTGCTCGTCGTGCAGGCACTGTGTGCGTGCACGGCCCCTAGATACAATTTTCCGAGGTGCCGTGTTTTGCCTATGGAGTAAAAAAGAATGCTAAGTTCATCATGCAAATACGTAACTTTATATATATGGATAAAAAGACGTGACTCTAAGCTCGAGTCCGAGTCATCATGGTCGAGTCCAAGTCCGAGTCATTTTCCAATGTGACTCGAGTCGGGCCGAGTCACGAGTCGGGCCGAGTTGCTCGGGGCCCGAGTTGCTCGGGGCCCCCCTGGGCCCCCCTTGGCAACGGGCCTGTCCCCTCCCCAATTCCCCAATGAACCACCAATAAGCTTCAGGTGCTAAAAGTAACACCTTAGAAGTTGTAAACCAGTGGTCTACCCAAACTCTCCCTTTATTACAGTTCAGGGGGGTACTTGTGCGTGGAGTCCATACTAGTAGTGTAGGATCAGAAAAACTCCACTGTGTCTGTTATGGTATTCTGGGGGTCGCAGGTTCACATCCCATTGCAGTCAATTTCATCATCCAGTCAGACTAATCTGTTATTATTTCATTTCTATCAACGCCCTTGCATAGGCGCATGTGTAGTTCCAAACATGGCCTAGTAAAGAGGATGAGAATTCAATATTGGGTTTTGCTGTCCACCGACATTTGATATACACTGTATACTCAGTGTCGTCCCCATTAATTGTGAGTTATCACCCACGTTAATCACTTAAGTGATCGGAACAATACTGAGTGTACAGTTTTTACTAAAATAATTACTTTGGTAAAGGGCAGAATTCGATATTGACGCAAATTCCATCTTATGACGTAGCCTGAGGCCACCAACCAAGCCCACCTACGATTCTAATCTTATTGATATTCCATTTGTTTGTTCTACCATCAGATGACTACACAGCAATGAAGAAACCCAAGAAATACGTTCCTCCATCATCCACAGGTACAGATGACAATTTATGAGTTTTAAGACTGGCTTTAAACATGTTTTCCAAGAATTGGTTTTTGCTAGCCCAGAGGACCAGTCTAGAGGACCAGTCCAGTCTTTGTAACTAATTCCAACTGAAGCTAAGCATTGTGTGTGTAATTTAGACCAGCAGCCGATTTCAGGAAAAAGTGCGTAGTTTGTGCCATGTGTAAGACTTGCAGAGCAAAGTTGTTGTGCAGCTGTGCATTCAACTTACCAAATTTGGCATATAGCGGCCCATTGTTTTAAATAATCTAAACATAAAATATCAAATTCTTGTACAGTGCCAAATCTGTCAAAATTGACGCTCAAGGCGCTTCACATAAATAAAAATGAACCAGTTAATATTTAAGAACAAACTAAAACTTATATAAGAAAAACCTTTAAAATAACTAGGTGAACAATTGAAATAAGTTTTCTAAAACAGGCAGGTTAAGAGGACAGAAACAGTAAAGCAACAGCGAGAGGGCCACGATAAAGAGACTTAGAAAAGACTTACACAAACAGTGGGAAAGACACACAAAACGGACAGGTAACAGAATAACCATAGACACGACACACAGTGGTTAAATCACCCCAGCCCGCCATTCTGAAAATTATTTTTTCGGACTTTCTTTGGAATGGTGCAGCAACTCTAAAAATTTTGTCACTAGTAAAATAGAAATTCAGTAACCTTAAACAAGAAGCTGTCAGTGTCTTGTATCAATCTTGATAAGTTGTGCAATAACAGGCTCCACGACGCTTACGATTTGCTGGTAAAATAGGTCATGTTCAGTCGTACGCCACAACTTCGGCCGCCTACATGTAACTTGATTGCGCAAGTTACGCCATAATATATTGCGCAAGTACATGTAGCAGACTTATGCACTGTGAGACTTTCTTGAAATGTGTCATAAGTACAATGTTGCGCAACGTGAAATGTTGCGCAGCTAACGCAATAAATTGTGGTGCAAGCGGAGTTGAGCCATTGCTACTGGAGTTAACCTTAACAATAAGGCCACGACAATAATGAACTAACTAGACTTATGTTTGTGGACAAACACAGGGCTGTTTCGGTATGTTTTTGTGACATGTGACATGTAAAGTTTCAAGTATAAGTTCCATCCAGGAAGGATGTGTAGTTCTGTTGATAATAACTGGTGGGTATAATATATGATTACATTCTCATAGGGCTTTGAATTTTGATGTTACATGTGATGTGATGACCTCATGATGACGTCACATCAATTTTCATCTATAACCATATTTTTGTTTGTAAATAACAACTTAGCCATAGCATATATCATTGATAGCAAGTTCACATCTTTCCTCAATTTCAAATTACAAGGCACTTCCGGTTTCAACCACAAGGAAGGGTCACATGATTTGCACATAATATAAAAAATTAAGACCCTGGATTATTCTATCGATTCCCGCAAACCTTAAGTTCAGGTCTCTCACAGTTGATTTTATATTGATTTTTAAAGATCTATTAATCTTTAACGTGACGTCACGTGACCCATGATGACGTCATCATGACGTCAAGTGATTTTTCATCTATAAGACATCCCGGTCTAGGTACATACCAACTTTCAACCCAATCGGACCTCGCCCAATCTGTCAGATCTAGCCGAATTCTTCTAGAAAATGGTCACAACAGAAAAATCGCATATAATGTCACGTCACGTGACTCATGATGACGTCACAATGACGTCAATGTTCGGCACACAACTTCAGGTGCTGATTCAAGTGTGTGCCAAGTATAAAGGCAATCGGATTGTTTTTAGCGTCCAAAGTGCCGGGGACAAAAAAACATGCACAAATGTTATGGGCAAAATGACTTGAAAAAGAAAAAAAATAAAGTAAAAAACAAAAATCTTAGCGAAAACAAAGGCTGTTTCAGCAAAAGTGCCGAAACAGCCAATGAGTATTGAAGTACACTTTTAATCTAGTTTTGGTGGTTCAGCCTCGTATCCTCATTGTATCTGACTGACTCACTGACTGTCAATGAGTCGTGATTAACCTCACTGTGATCCAAAAGGTCTCTTTGGATCCTAAGGACTCCCACAACATAGACCCCTACAAAACCTAGACCCCTAATTAGAGGGCTTGTACAAGCCTATTAAAGCTGGTCCATGTAGTCTTCTTTTATAATAGTTGATGATGCTCAGGCATTTACAGAAAGTGATGACTGAACAAAGAAAGTTGAAATTGTAGGAGCATTTACATTCCTCTGCGTGACTTATTTTGTTTCAGCTGCTGAGGAGTCAGCATATGAAGAGATGCAGACCAGTGACAAAGACAAGTCAAAGAGCCCCCCAGCTGCAGGTAAATTCATATCGGGTTGTCTTTTTTTTGTCATTTTATCTGAAATAAAGTAAAATATTCAGGGTAAGCCTTAAGGATTTTTTTTTTGTACAGCAAAACTTCTATGCAAATTTTGATTTGCATAGCAGTTTACCAATTTTGCATAGCAGTTTTGTTATACTCAAATTTAGCCTCGGCTATGCAATTACTATTTACCTGTCAGTGTCAGACTGTACAAATTACAAAGCAATAAAGAAGTAACTTACGTTAAGCTGTGAACTTAATGACTCATCAGTTGTCTGTTTATTTCAGGAGCTGCATGCTTGCTGGAATAACTTTCGAGTGAAAAAGCAAGTAATTAACCCGGGCCATTCCTGGCCCGGGTCTAGATCCGCCTGCCAATTATTGGCAGTATTTGTCTTGATACCGGTAGTTTTCGTAGTAGCCATGTTTTCATCAATATGCTACACAGCGCACAAACGACAACACAGCTGGGATTTTGACGTTTTAGTTCCCACGAATCCCATGTGCGTATCAAGTGATTTACTTGAAGGGGTAAACCTGTTTTTCCGTGTCGGCAAAATGTTTAAGATAAACCGACAAATATCTAAAGAATAGTGATGAGAAAAGGGCTCGATTTACCCAGGTGTACGCATGCAACAGTGCATGTAGATTTTGGCTGGTGCACGTAGCTTTTTTACTGAGTATGCAGGACGTGCTATAACTTTTTTAGCCACCAAAATACTCATTTCATGCATATATTTACCAGTGAGTGAGAATAAGAATAAAGTTTGTTGAATACTTGACCAGATAGTGTACAAACGTGTTATTTCTTTTATAAATCCATAAATTATTCCTCGCACAGTCGCAGCAGATTCAAAGTACGAGGTAAAATCTGGACGTACGTCCTGCAACCTCCTCCGATCAAGCACGTGATTTACCACGTGATACATGCTGCGGATAATTTGGTATCGCACTGACACTCCTGGCATTCCTGATGTCCGGATCATAAGTGTGATTCCAAATTATTAGCTGCGTTTATCACGTGGTCTCGTTATTGGCCAATCAGACGCCGCCTGATTTTATACAGCTGAACAAAATTGACGTTCTTTTTCAGTATTTAAGCTTAACTAAATCAAAACATGATGGATGTTTACCATGTCCGATAGGTGGAATTCAGTGGACCGAAATTTGGTGGCAAGTACACCTTGTATCAACTTTTCAAAAATCCCCAGCCTAGTATTAGCATTGTCGTTAGCAGACACTTTTTGGTACCGGACACTTTTTGGCATGATACTCTGCCCTGGTGCTCGTCGTGCAGGCACTGTGTGCGTGCACGGCCCCTAGATACAATTTTCCGAGGTGCCTTGTTTTGCCTATGGAGTAAAAAAGAATGCTTAGTTCATCGTACAAATACGTAACGTTATATATATATGGATGAAAATACGTGACTCTAAGCTCGAGTCCGAGTCATCATGGTCGAGTCCAAGCCCGAGTCATTTTCCAATGTGACTCGAGTCGGGCCGAGTCACGAGTCGGGCCGAGTTGCTCGGGGCCCCCCTTGCCCCCACTTGGCGACGGTCCTGTCCCCTCCCCAACCCCCCAATGAACCACCAATAAGCTTCAGGTGCTAAAAGTAACACCTTAGAAGCTGTAAACCAGTGGTCTCCCCAAACTCTCCCTTTCTTACAGTTCAGGAGGGTACTTGTGCGTGGAGTCCATACTAGCAGTGTAGGATCAGAAAAACTCCACATGTTCAGCACACAACTTCAGGTGCTGGTTCAAGTGTGTGCCAAGTATAAAGGCAATCGGATTGATTTTAGTGTACAAAGTGCCGGGGACAAAAAAACGTGCACAAATGCTATGGTCAAAATGACTTGAAAAGAAAAAAAATAAAGTAAAAAACAAAAATCTGAACGAAAACAAAGGCTGTTTCAGCAAAAGTGCCGAAACAGCCAATGAGTATGAAGTACACTTTTAATCTAGTTTTGGTGGTTCAGCCTCGTGTCCTCATTGTATCTGGCTGACTCACTGACTGTCAATGAGTCGTGATTGAACCTCACTGTGACCCAAAAGGTCTCTTTGGATCCTAAGGACTCCCACAACATAGACCCCTACAAAACCGAGACCCCTAATTAGAGGGCTTGTACAAGCCTGTTAAATCTAGTTCTTGCAGTCTTCTTTTATAATTGTTGATGATGCTCAGGCATTTGCAGAAAGTGATGACTTAACAAAGAAAGTTGAAATTGTAGGAGCATTTACATTCCTCTGCGTGACTTATTTTGTTTCAGCTGCTGAGGAGTCAGCATATGAAGAGGTGCAGACCAGTGACAAAGACAAGGCAAAGAGCCCCCCAGCTGCAGGTAAATTCATATCGGGTTGTCTTTTTTTGTGATTATATCTAAAATAAAGTAAAATATTAATGACATGAAGGTTCTTTTGCTGAGGATCAGTCATAATATAGTTGATTTTCATGGGAAAATTCTATCACAGCTTTCGGCAACCGTCCGACTGCCTTTCTCAATGTACTTCAGTGTTTTAGTCGAGTCACCAATGTCGAGTCCGAGTCCTAAGTCACAAGCCCCGAGTTCGAGTCACGAGTCTGAGTCATGAGTCACTTGTTCTTAGTTGTTCACCAAACTAATCATTTTTTTTAAAATTTGTTGTTCAATCATCCATTCTGTCTTTTAAGTAAATCCCTAGCTCAAAAATGCCCAGCCTAGTATTAGCATTGTCGTAAGCAGACACTTTTTGGTACCGGACACTTTTTGGCATGATACTCTGCCCTGGTGCTCGTCGTGCAGGCACTTTGTGCGTGCAAGGCCCCTAGATACAATTTTCCGAGGTGCCGTGTTTTGCCTATGGAGTAAAAAAGAATGCTTAGTTCATCATGCAAATATGTAACGTTATATATATATGGATGAAAATACGTGGCTCTAAGCTCGAGTCCGAGTCATCATGGTCGAGTCCAAGTCCGAGTCATTTTCCAATGTGACTCGAGTCGGGCCGAGTCACGAGTCGGGCCGAGTTGCTCGGGGCCCCCCTGGCCCCCACTTGGCGACGGGCCTGTCCCCTCCCCAATCCCCCAATGAACCACCAATTAGCTTCAGGTGCTAAAAGTAACACCTTAGAAGTTGTAAACCAGTGGTCTCCCCAAACTCTCCCTTTCTTACCGTTCAGGAGGGTACTTGTGCGTGGAGTCTATACTAGCAGTGTAGGATCAGAAAAACTCCACTGTGTCTGTTATGGTATTCTGGGGGTCGCAGGTTCACATCCCATTGCAGTCAATTTCATGATCCAGTCAGACTAATCTGTTATTATTTCATTTCTATCAACGCCCTTGCATAGGCGCATGTGTAGTTCCAAACATGGCCTAGTAAAGAGGATTAGAATTCAATATTGGGTTTTGCCGTCCACCGACATTTGATATACACTGTATACTCAGTGTCGTCCCCATTAATTGTGAGTTATCACCCACGTTAATCACTTAAGTGATCGGAACAATACTGAGTGTACAGTTTTTACTAAAATAATTACTTTGGTAAAGGGCAGAATTCGATATTGACGCAAATTCCATCTTATGACGTAGCCTGAGGCCACCAACCAAGCCCACCTACGATTCTAGTCTTATTGATTTTCCATTTGTTTGTTCTACCATCAGATGACTACGCAGCAATGAAGAAACCCAAGAAATACGTTCCTCCATCATCCACAGGTACAGATGACAATTTATGAGTTTTAAGACCGGCTTTAAACATGTTTTCCAAGAATTGGTTTTTGCTAGCCCAGAGGACCAGGCTAGAGGACCAGTCCATCTTTGTAACTAATTCCAACTGAAGCTAAGCATTGTGTGTGTAATTTAGACCAGCAGCCGATTTCAGGAAAAAGTGCGTAGTTTGTGCCATACGTAAGACTTGCAGAACAAAGTTGTTGTGCAGCTGTGCATTCAACTTACCAAATTTGGCATATAGCGGCCCATTGTTTTAAATAATCTAAACATAAAATATCAAATTCTTGTATTGTGCCAAATCTGTCAAAATTGACGCTCAAGGCGCTTCACATAAATAAAAATGAACCAGTTAAAATTAAAGAACAAACTAAAATTCATAGAAGAAAAACCTTTAAAATAACTAGGTGAACAATTGAAATAAGTTGTCTAAAACAGGCAGGTTAAGACGGACAGACACAGTAAAGCAACAGCGAGACGGCCACGATAAAGAGACTTAGAAAAGACTTACACAAACAGTGGGAAACACACACAAAACGGACAGATAACAGAATAACCATAGACACGACACACAGTGGTTAAATCACCCCAGCCCACCATTCTGGAAAAAAAATTTTCGGACTTTCTTTGGAATGGTGCAGCAACTCTAAAAATTTTGTCACTAGTAAAATAGAAATTCAGTAACCTCAAACAAGAATCTGAGAGTGTCTTGTATCAATCTTGATAAGTTGTGCAATAACAGGCTCCAGGACGCTTACGATTTGCTGGTAAAATAGGTCATGTTCAGTCGTACGCCACAACTTCGGCCGCCTACATGTAAGTTGATTGCGCAAGTTACGCCATAATATATTGCGCAAGTACATGTAGCAGACTTATGCACTGTGAGACTTTCTTGAAATGTGTCATAAGTACAATGTTGCGCAACGTGAAATGTTGCGCAGCTAACGCAATAAATTGTGGTTCAAGCGGAGTTGAGCCATTGCTACTGGAGTTAACCTTAACAATAAGGCCACGACAATAATGAACTAACTAGACTTATGTTTGTGGACAAACACAGGGCTGTTTCGTCATTTTTTGTGACATCTGACATGTAAAGTTTCAAGTATAAGTTCCATCCAGGAAGGATGTGTAGTTCTGTTGATAATAACTGGTGGGTATAATATATGATTACATTCTCAAAGGGCTTTGAATTTTGATGTTACATGTGATGTGATGACCTCATGATGACGTCACATCAATTTTCATCTATATAACTATATTTTTGTTTGTAAATAACAACTTAGCCATAGCATATATCGTTGAAAGCAAGTTCACATCTTTCCTCAATTTCAAATTACAAGGCACTTCCAGTTTCAACCAGAAGGAAGGGTCACATGATTTGCACATAATATAAAAAATTAAGACCCTGGATTATTCTATCGATTCCCGCAAACCTTAAGTTCAGGTCTCTCACAGTTGATTTTATATTGATTTTTAAAGATCTATTAATCTTAAACATGACGTCATGTGACCCATGATAATGTCATCGTGACGTCACTTGTATTTTCAACTATAACATATCTCAGTCTAGGCACATGCCAACTTTCAACCCCATCGGACCTGTAGTTCAGGAGATATAGGCCTTCAAAATACGTTTATATTATATGATGTCATATGTCACGTGATGACATCATCATGACGTCAAGTGATTTTTCATCTATAAGATATCCCGGTCTAGGTACATACCAACTTTCAACCCAATCGGACCTGTAATTCTGGAGATATAGCCCAATCTGTCAGATCTAGCCGAATTCTGCTAGAAAATGGTCACAACAGAAAAATCGCATATGATGTCACGTCACATGACTCATGATGACGTCACGATGACGTCAATGTTCGGCACACAACTTCAGGTGCTGGTTCAAGTGTGTGCCAAGTATAAAGTCAATCAGATTGATTTTAGTGTCCAAAGTGCCGGGGAGAAAAAAAACGTGCACAAATGCTATGGGCAAAATGACTTGAAAAATAAAAAAAATAAAGTAAAAAGCAAAAATCTGAACGAAAACAAAGGCTGTTTCAGCAAAAGTGCCGAAACAGCCAATGAGTATTGAAGTACACTTTGAATCTAGTTTTGGTGGTTCAGCCTCGTGTCCTCATTATATCTGACTGACTCACTGACTGTCAATGAGTCGTGATTGAACCTCACTGTGACCCAAAAGGTCTCTTTGGATCCTAAGGACTCCCACAACATAGACCCCTACAAAACCGAAAGCCCTAATGAGAGGGCTTGTACAAGCCTGTTAAAGCTGGTCCATGTAGTCTTCTTTTATAATAGTTGATGATGCTCAGGCATTTACAGAAAGTGATGACTTAACAAAGAAAGTTGAAATTGTAGGAGCATTTACATTCCCCTGCGTGACTTATTTTATTTCAGCTGCTGAGGAGTCAGCATATGAAGAGGTGCAGACCAGTGACAAAGACAAGGCAAAGAGCCCCCCAGCTGCAGGTAAATTCATATCGGGCTGTCTTTTTTTGTGATTATATCTAAAATAAAGTAAAATATTCAGGGTAAGCCTTAAGGATTTTTTTTTTTGTATATCAAAACTTCTATGCAAATTTTGATTGGCATAGCAGTTTACCAAGTTTGCATAGCAGTTTTGTCATACTCAAATTTAGCCTCGGCTTTGCAATTACTATTTACCTGTCAGTGTCAGACTGTACAAATTACAAAGCAATAAAGAAGTAACCTACGTTAAGCTGTGAACTTAATGACTCATCAATTGTCTGTTTATTTTAGGAGCTGCATGCTTGCTGGAATAACTTTCGAGTGAAAAAGCAAGTTATTAACCCGGGCCATTTCTGGCCCGGGTTTAGATCCGCCTGCCAATTATTGGCAGTATTTGCCTTGATACCGGTAGTTTTCGTAGTAGCCATGTTTTCATCAATATGCTACACAGCGCACAAACGACAACAAAGCTGGGATTTTGAAGTTTTAGTTCCCACGAATCCCACGTGCGTATCAAGTGGTCTACTTTCCTGTAGAGCGAACACTACATATGCATTGTTCCCTATGCCGGCAGGCAATTTGCTAAGAGTTTTACACAATAGCGCCCTCACGTGTCCTACCCATGACGCCCTGTGACATGTGCACTACGTTAGCGTCCTCTTTTTCTCTTAGCCGCAGGCGAGGTATAACGTGGAATTTCAATCGACCTGAATTTCACTATTTTATTTGTACTTCTTGTGCTTGGAGAAAGCTATTTCGAAGAAATAAAGAGAAAGTGTTTATTGTAGAGTTGTTCTAGTGAAGTATTTGAGTGAAAATGAAGTAAGAAATGAGTAAATCTAAGAAGTTGGGGAGGACTGGGTGTGTCGATAATGGAGGGACGTACATCCCACCAGACAAGCCCGAGTTCTCGGGGGACTGCACCGGTGATGGTACGTCACCGCGGTAGCAGTCCCCTAGTCAGCCCCTTCAGCCACTGCCGGCTGTCGGAGCCGACGGACCTGTTGACCAAGTGGGGGGCCGTACAACCCCACCGTCTTCGGTCAATATTCACGGGTCCGCCCAACTGAAGGGGAAACACACTGGCAAGACAAGGAAATTGTCAAAACGGGACGTACGGCAAAAGGTGGCCCCGCTACGAGGCGCACCGTGCCTGTCCCTGGCCCGTCTACGGGGCACACGCAGCCGGAGGAAGTACTCCTCCATGGCTCAGTGCACCCAGGCCCACCCAGCCCCGTGATTACCACGATGCCTGGGGATGGGCTGTTATATGGCCGGCTAATCGACCGTACAGCACCCGCCTATGTTACCGGCGTGGGGGCGCTATCGGCCGCCCGGGCTATTGATAGCGTAGAGCCGAATCCCTGGGATTCCCCCAGAGCGTTAACGCTACGCTCGGAGGGCCATGCCTCTACATCGGATTTTATTCGTTGTTCGGGCATCCCCGTGTCCCCGCAATCCTCGGCAACTACTCGGAGTCGTTCTTCAAAGAAGAAAAAATTAAAAAAGAACCGCCGTTCTCGCCGTTCTTCAACGAGTTCTAGTGAGTCATCTGGTCGATCACACCGTGGAAAACGCCACAAGGGTGGCGACTCGATTTCACGCGATGATTTTTTGGAGGCTTTTCACTCCCTCATGGCCTCATTGTCGGGCTGACAGGGAGATTACGGTCACAGTTGGCCGACTCCAGGCCAAAGGGACATACTCCAGTCCTGCCGGACTCGGCCATTGACAAACTCGCCGCTGACCAAGGGACAGCTTCATCCAAGGTTCCTTTTACGGACAAGACCCGTGGAAAACTGGAGGATGTCACCCGTAGAATGGACTCGGCGGCACGCATGGGTATGCGTGCGACGTCCTTTCTTCTTCTCCTATCCGAGTACCTGGCCCTGGGATATGAAGAAGATTCGGTGATACCAGCCGACATGATGGTGGCTGCTCTCCATTGCCTCGATCGCGGCCTATGCTCCACTCTCGACCAGTTTGCTAGAGTGTCGACCTTAGCAACATCGTCACGCCGCAACAATGTGCTAGATGCGCTTTTCCTCCCTTCACCGGGAGCACGAAAGCGTCTCGACGATCTCCCGCTCTCAGGCCCGGACTTATTTTCTGGTAAGTTCCAGGAGTCCATGGAGGCCGAGGCAAAGCGCCTCAAGGCCACGGAGAAAATAAATCTCAAGAAACCGGCCGAGCCGAAAACCGCGTCAGAGCGGCCCGTGGTGGATTTCGTGGGCGCGCCGATAAGACGGTCGGCCCATGCTATTCACAACCACATACCGCACAACAGCGTCCCCAGTCGGGACGCGGTTTCCGTGCGCCCACTGCCCGGTACACCGGGGCGTGGCACAAGTGACTTATACGTCTCCGGGCGGCCTCCCGCCAGTGAAAAAAAAAAAAAAAAGGCCAAAAATATTCGGACAATGCCCGTACCGCCCGACACGGCAAAACGCCGCTTCCTCGAGGGGGAGATCGATGCCCTCCTTCTAAAGAGAGCAGTTCGTGTTGTCCCCCAAGGGAGGACCCGGGCAGGTTTCATGTCAACCTTCTTCTTGGCCCCCAAGAAGGAGACCGGCGTGTGGCGTCCAATACTGAACTTTAAACCCCTCAACAATTTTATACGTCCGAAACGTTTCTGCATGGAAACGTTACGGACCATTCTCGAATCGATCATCACGCCCGCGTGGGCGGCCAGTATAGACTTGAAAGACGCGTACTTTCACGTATCGATCAGGCCGGAACACTGCAAATTCCTACGTTTCCAATACAAAAATATACTGTACGAATTTGTGGTACTCCCGTTCGGGCTATCCACTTCTCCGCGAGTGTTCACCCGGATCGTGAAGACGATCGGGGCGGCACTGCGGCGACGAGGGATCATGATATTCATGTACCTCGACGATTGGCTAGTAGTGGGTCGTTCTTGGGGGGAGACGGAAGCGGCGCTCCAACTAACGTGGCACCTTGCTTCCGACCTGGGATTTCTCATCAACACCAAAAAATCCCATCCAGTCCTTTCTCAGGTTCACACCTTTCTAGGTGCATCCCTCGATCTTCGCAGGGGACTGGCCCGTCCATCGGAGGACCGCCTGCTGAACCTTCGGCAGTGCGTGTCCCTCTTCCTCCCGACGGTAGTGGCTCCAGCCCGAGCCTGGCTTAGGCTGTTGGGCCTTATGGCCAGTCTGGTAGACTTAGTGGATTTTTGCAGGCTGAGGATGAGGCCAATTCAACTTCACCTGCTGTCTTTCTACAGACCCCGCTGGCACCCGATCGACCATCCGGTGCCCACTACGTCTTGGCTAGTCCCCCACCTTCGTTGGTGGCTAGTCGAGGCTAATATAACGCAGGGCTGCATTTTCCGCCCACCCCGCCCGTCGGTACTTATCACAACCGACGCGTCAGGGTACGGCTGGGGGGCTACCCTCCACCCGCGACAGGTCGCGGGCGTATGGGGCCCCGCACATCAATCATCCCACATCAACATCCTGGAAATGCTGGCAGTCACCAACGCACTAAAACATTTCCAGTCGGACGTCAGAGGGCAAGCAGTCCTGGTACGATGCGACAACGCCACAGTGGTGGCATACATCAATCACCAGGTTGGCACTTGGTCAGGCCATCTGTGTGCACTAACGTGGAATCTCACTCTCTGGTGCATACATCACGGGATAGCACTGTCGGCAGTCCACATCTCGGGGGAAGAGAACGTAACAGCCGACGCTCTCTCCAGAGGCTGGATCGCCCCGACAGAGTGGTCACTGCTCCCACAGGTGGCTCAGTCGATCTTCTGACTAATCGACCGCCCGCATGTGGACCTATTCGCGTCGCGAATGAACAATCAGCTACCCATCTACTGCGCGAGGGGCCCAGATCCCAATGCGTGGCAGACCGATGCACTGTCGGTGCGGTGGGACAGCCTACTGGCCTACGCCTTCCCACCCATCTCCCTCGTTTCTCGAGTGCTGACCAAGATCGAGCAGGAGGATTGCCGAATTCTCCTCATAGCCCCGTTCTGGCCCCGCCAGCCGTGGTTTCCCCGGCTCGTCCGACTCTTGGTTCACCGCCCAGTAACTCTACCGAGGAGGCCGATCTCCTTTATCAGCCCAGCTCGGGAATCAGTCACCAGGCTCCGGGGGATCTTCACCTGACGTGCTGGGTATTGTCACGCAATCCCTCTGCTCAGCAGGCTTTTCGCGACGAGCTGCAACAATTGCAGCCCAGTCCCGTAGAGCCTCAACCAGAAAGGTGTACGATAGCCGACTACGCCATTTCTTTAGATGGTGTAGACGGCAATCCATTCATCCCCCCAATACTTCTGTAGGGGAAGTGGGGGATTTCCTCCTATATCTTTTTCATAGTGGGCTCACGATGGCCACGGTCAAAAATTATCGATCAGCCGTTGCCGCGATCCATCAGGGATTTTCGGACGGTTCCTCCGTTTCCGGCAACCCTGCAATTAGCCAACTGATCAAGGGGATGTTTAATACTCGTCCCCCAGTACGCACATTAATCCCATCTTGGGACCTCTTCAGTGTATTATCTACACTGGCGAAGGCTCCCTTTGAACCAATGAATTGCTCAACTTTGTTACAGCTCTCCATCAAAGTAGCTTTTCTATTGGCTGTCGCTACGTCCCGACGACGTAGCGAACTACACTTGTTATCAATGCAGACAGGACACATCCAGTTTGAACCGGGGGGTGTCCGCCTGATCCCTACGGCCAGTTTTCTCGCAAAGAAAGTCGGAGTCTCAGTCGGAGACCTTTACGCCCCCGGACATCTTTGTCCCGGACATCAAGTCTATTTCGAACGAGACTAACGACAAACTTTGGTGCCCAGTTCGAGCACTTAAGTGGTATGTCAACCGTACGAAGTCACTTCGTACGGGACACAACAAATTGTTCATCACGACGACCCCGCCCATGGGCCGGCGTCCCGTGATACAATCACTCGCTGGATCGTGACAGCTATCTGTTCCGTACCGGGCGGCTGGCCAGCGACCCAGGGACCCATTCGAGCGCATGAGGTCAGGGGAGTGTCCACCTCGTGGGCCTTTTGTAAGGGTGTCCCCCTAGGTGACATCATCAAGGCAGTCTGCTGGAAGAACCCTAACACGTTCTCTGAATGCTACCTGAAGGATGTCCTCCAGGCAGATGGCAGGGCTGAAAGAGAAGTGCTGCTGGCGGCCAGTGGAGCCTCACGGAAGCACTAACGAGTGAGCATATAAATATACATGTATATATTTTTATGGGCATTAAGTTTAATTAGGTGTACCTACCATGTGTTCATCCCCATTATGGTAACACCCCCCTGACTTTTTGCGCATGAGCTCTTTGGGTTCCCCTTACGAGGTAAAGCCTAGAGCGTCTGGGGTGTAGGTTTTTTGGTTTGGTGTTTTTTGCCTTTGGACACGCCTCATGTCCTACACCCCTGTAGACATACGGTAATTCGCGTATACCCACCGCCTTACTCGGTGCGAGCCTATGCATATGTAGTATTCGCTCTACAGGTAAGTAGAGTGATGTAGACTCTCCCCCCCCCCCACTGTAGTGTGGTTGGGATCTACGAGTGCTTACGCAAGTAACGCTTGAGAAAAAGAGGACGCTAATGTAGTGCGCATGTCACAGGGCGTCGTGGGTAGGACACGTGAGGGCGCTATTGTGTATAACTCTTATCAAATTGCCTGCCGGCATAGGGACAATGCATATGTAGTATTCGCTCTACAGGTAAGTATTCGCTCGTAGACCCCAACCACAGTGCTGGGGGGGGGGGGAATTTACTTGAAGGGGTAAACCCCTTCCGTGTCGGCGAAATGTTTAAGATAAACCGACAAATATCTAAAGAATAGTGATGAGAAAAGGGCTTGATTTACCCGGGTGTGCGCATGCACCAGTGCATGTAGATTTTTGCTGGTGCACGTAGCTTTTTTACTGAGCATGCACGACGTGCATATAACTTTTTTAGCCACCAAAATACTCATTTCATGCATATATTTACCAGTGAGTGAGAATAAGAATAAAGTTTGTTGAATACTTGACCAGATAGTGTACAAACGTGTTATTTCTTTTATAAATCCATAAATTATTCCTCGCACAGACGCAGCAGATTCAAAGTACAAGGTAAAATCTCGACGTACGTCCTGCAACCTCCTCCGATCATGCACATGATTTACCACGTGATACATGCTGCGGATAATTTGGTATAGCACTGACGCTCCGGGCATATCTGATGTCCGGATCAGAAGTGCGATTCCAAATTATTAGCTGCGTTTATCACGTGGTCTCGTTATTGGCCAAACAGACGCCGCCTGTTTACAAACTAAACACGTACAGATTTTATACAGCTGAACAAGATTGACGTTCTTTTTCAGTATTTAAGCTTAACTAAATCAAACCATGATGGATGTTTACCATGTCAGATAGGTGGAATTCAGTGGACCGAAATTTGGTGGCAAATACACTTTGTATCAATAGCAGTTTTGCAATGCACTTTAAAAATTGCGTCGCAGTCGGCCTCGAATGTGTCGCAAATTGCGATGCGATACGGCTTATTTCGGACACTGAAAATATTAATGACATGAAGGTTCTTTTGCTGAGGATCAGTCATAATATAGTTGATTTTTGTATACCTGCACTTACAGGAAAATTCTATCACTGCTTTCGGCAACCGTCCGACTGCCTTTCTCAATGTACTTAGTGTTGTAGTCGAGTCACCAACGTCAAGTCCGAGTCCTAAGTCACAAGCCTTGAGTTCGAGGCACGAGTCTGAGTCATGAGTCACTTGTTCTTAGTTGTTCACCAAACTAATTTTTTTTTTTTATTTGTTGTTCAATCATCCATTCTGTCTTTTAAGTAAATCCCTAGCCCTGGTGCTCATCGTGCAGGCACTGTGTGCGTGCACGGCCCCTAGATACAATTTTTCCAAGGTGCCGTGTTTTGCCTATGGAGTAAAAAAGAATGCTAAGTTCATCATGCAAATACGTAACGTTATATATATATGGATGAAAATACGTGACTCTAAGCTCGAGTGCGAGTCATCATGGTCGAGTCCAAGTCCGAGTCATTTTCCAATGTGACTCGATTCGGGCCGAGTCACGAGTCGGGCCGAGTTGCTCGGGGCCCCCCTTGCCCCCACTTGGCGACGGGCCTGTCCCCTCCCCAACCCCAGAATGAACCACCAATAAGCTTCAGGTGCTAAAAGTAACACCTTAGAAGTTGTAAACCAGTGGTCTACCCAAAATCTCCCTTTATTACAGTTCAGGGGGGTACTTGTGCGTGGAGTCCATACTAGCAGTGAAGGATCAGAAAAACTCCACTATGTCTGTTATGGTATTCTGGGGGTCGCAGGTTCACATCCCATCGCAGTCAATTTCATCATCCAGTCAGACTAATCTGTTATTATTTCATTTCTATCAACGCCCTTGCATAGGCGCATGTGTAGTTCCAAACATGGCCTAGTAAAGAGGACAAGAATTCAATATTGGGTTTTGCCGTCCACCGACATTTGATATACACTGTATACTCAGTGTCGTCCCCATTAATTGTGAGTTATCACCCACGTTAATCTCTTAAGTGATCTAAACAATACTGAGTGTACAGTTTTTACTAAAATAATTAGTTTGGTAAAGGGCAGAATTCGATATTGACGCAAATTCCATCTTATGACGTAGCCTGAGGCCACCAACCAAGCCCACCTACGATTCTAATCTGATTGATATTCCATTTGTTTGTTCTACCATCAGATGACTACACAGCAATGAAGAAACCCAAGAAATACGTTCCTCCATCATCCACAGGTACAGATGACAATTTATGAGTTTTAAGACCGGCTTTAAACATGTTTTCCAAGAATTGGTTTTTGCTAGCCCAGAGGACCAGTCTAGAGGACCAGTCCATCTTTGTAACTAATTCCAACTGAAGTTAAGCATTGTGTGTGTAATTTAGACCAGCAGCCGATTTCAGGAAAAAGTGCGTAGTTTGTGCCATGCGTAAGACTTGCAGAGCAAAGTTGTTGTGCAGCTGTGCATTCAACTTACCAAATTTGGCATATAGCGGCCCACTGTTTTAAATAATCTAAACATAAAATATCAAATTCTTGTATAGCACCAAATCCGTCAAAATTGACGCTCAAGGCGCTTCACATAAATAAAAATGAACCAGTTAAAATTTAAGAACAAACTAAAACTTGTACAAGAAAAATCTTTAAAATAACTAGGTGAACAATTGAAATAAGTTGTCTAAAACAGGCAGGTTAAGAGGACAGACACAGTGAAGCAACAGCAAGACGGCCACGATAAAGAGACTTAGAAAAGACTTACACAAACAGTGGGAAACACACACAAAACGGACAGATAACAGAATAACCATAGACAAGACACACAGTGGTTGAATCACCCCAGCCCGCCATTCTGAAAATTATTTTTTCGGACTTTCTTTGGAATGGTGCAGCAACTCTAAAAATTTTGTCACTAGTAAAATAGAAATTCTGTAACCTCAAACAAGAAGCTGTGAGTGTCTTGTATCAATCTTGATAAGTTGTGCAATAACAGGCTCCACAACGCTTACGATTTCTGGTAAAATAGGTCATGTTCAGTCGTACGCCACAACTTCGGCCACCTACATGTAAGTCAATTGCCCAAGTTACGCCGTGATATAGTGCGCAAGTAGCAGACTCGTGCACTTTGTGAGACTTTCTTGAAATGTGTCATAAGTACTATGTTGCGCAACGTGAAATGTTGCACAGCTAACGCAATAAATTGTGGTGCAAGCGGAGTTGAGCCATTGCTACTGGAGTTAACCTTAACAATAAGGCCACGACAATAATGAACTAACTAGACTTATGTTTGTGGACAAACACAGGGCTGTTTCGGTATGTTTTTGTGACATGTGACATGTAAAGTTTCAAGTATAAGTTCCATCCAGGAAGGATGTGTAGTTCTGTTGATAATAACTGGTGGGTATAATATATGATTACATTCTCAAAGGGCTTTGAATTTTGATGTTACATGTGATGTGATGACCTCATGATGACGTCACATCAATTTTCATGTATAACTATATTTTTGTTTGTAAATAACAACTTAGCCATAGCATATATCGTTGTAAGCAAGTTCACATCTTTCCTCAATTTCATATTACAAGGCACTTCCGGTTCAAACCAGAAGGAAGGGTCACATGATTTGCACATAATATAAAAAATTAAGACCCTGGATTATTCTATCGATTCCCGCAAACCTTAAGTTCAGGTCTCTCACAGTTGATTTTATATTGAATTTTAAAGATCTATTAATCTTTAACGTGACGTCACGTGACCCATGATGACGTCATCGTGACGTCACTTCAATTTTCATCTGTAAGACATCTCGGTCTAGGTACATACCAACTTTCAACCCAATCGGACCTGTAATTCTGGAGATATAGCCCAATCTGTCAGATCTAGCCGATTATGCTACAAAATGGTCACAACAGAAAAATCGCATATAATGTCACGTCACGTGACTCATGATGACGTCACAATGACGTCAATTTTCGGCACACAACTTCAGGTGCTGGTTCAAGTGTGTGCCAAGTATAAAGGCAATCGGATTGATTTTAGTGTCCAAAGTGCCGGGGACAAAAAAACGTGCACAAATGCTATGGGCAAAATGACTTGAAAAAGAAAAAAAATAAAGTAAAAAACAAAAATCTGAACGAAAACAAAGGCTGTTTCAGCAAAAGTGCCGAAACAGCCAATGATTATTGAAGTACACTTTTAATCTAGTTTTGGTGGTTCAGCCTCGTGTCCTCATTGTATCTGACTGACTCACTGACTGTCAATGAGTCGTGATTGAACCTCACTGTGACCCAAAAGGTCTCTTTGGATCCTAAGGACTCCCACAACATAGACCCCTACAAAACCTAGACCCCTAATTAGAGGGCTTGTACAAGCCTATTAAAGCTAGTCCGTGTAGTCTTCTTTTCTAATAGTTGATGATGCTCAGGCATTTACAGAAAGTGATGACTGAACAAAGAAAGTTGAAATTGTAGGAGCATTTACATTCCTCTGCGTGACTTATTTTATTTCAGCTGCTGAGGAGTCAGCATATGAAGAGATGCAGACCAGTGACAAAGACAAGTCAAAAAGCCCCCCAGCTGCAGGTAAATTCATATCGGGTTGTCTTTTTTTCTCATGTTATCTAAAATAAAGTAAAATATTCAGGGTAAGCCTTAAGGATTTTTTTTTTGTATAGTAAAACTTCTATGCAAATTTTGATTTGCATAGCAGTTTACCAAGTTTGCGTAGCAGTTTTGTTATACTCAAATTTAGCCTCGGCTTTGCAATTACTATTTACCTGTCAGTGTCAGACTGTACAAATTACAAAGCAATAAAGAAGTAACTTACGTTAAGCTGTGAACTTAATGACTCATCAGTTGTCTGTTTATTTCAGGAGCTGCATGCTTGCTGGAATAACTTTCGAGTCAAAAAGCAAGTTATTAACCCGGGCCATTCCTGGATTATTCAATCGATTCCCGCAAACCTTAAGTTCAGGTCTCTCACAGTTGATTTTACATTGATTTTTAAAGATCTATTAATCTTTAACGTGACGTCACGTGACCCATGATGACGTCATCATGACGTCAAGTGATTTTTCATCTATAAGACATCCCGGTCTAGGTACATACCAACTTTCAACCCAATCGGACCTGTAATTCTGGAGATATAGCCCAATTTGTCAGATCTAGCCGAATTCTGCTAGAAAATGGTCACAACAGAAAAATCGCATATAATTTCACGTCACGTGACTCATGATGACGTCACAATGACGTCAATGTTCGGCACACAACTTCAGGTGCTGGTTCAAGTGTGTGCCAAGCAGGCGCGGTTCTAGATCCAATATTTTGGGGGGGCTAGCAGGGTGGATCCAGAATTTTTTTCAGGGAGGCGTGCTGAAATGTAGACCGGTTATTTTCTCCAGACACTGAGGCCTCCGAAAATCAATGGGGGGGGGGGGGAGGTCATGCCATATTTTCAATGAGGAGCGCCAATAAAATCCTAAAATCATTCACACTATATTAACTACAAATGCACCCTTGTTACGACTATGGGGAGACCGTTTGCATGTACATCACAATCCTTTTTGCTAATGCAGTTTCTTTTTACGGAATTTATTTTGGGGGGGACTAGACAAAAATTTGGGGGGGGGGGGCTAGAGCCCCCCCTAGCCCCCCCGTAGAATCGCGCCTGGTGCCAAGTATAAAGGCAATCAGATTGATTTTAGTGTCCAAAGTGCCGGGGACAAAAAAACGTGCACAAATGCTATGGGCAAAATGACTTGAAAACGAAAAAAAATAAAGTAAAAAACAAAAACCTTAACGAAAACAAAGGCTGTATCAGCAAAAGTGCCGAAACAGCCAATGAGTATTGAAGCACACTTTCAATCTAGTTTTGGTGGTTCAGCCTCGTGTCCTCATTGTATCTGACTGACTCACTGACTGTCAATGAGTCGTGATTGAACCTCACTGTGACCCAAAAGGTCTCTTTGGATCCTAAGGACTCCCACAACATAGACCCCTACAAAACCTAGACCCCTAATTAGAGGGCTTGTACAAGCCTGTTAAAGCTAGTCCGTGTAGTCTTCTTTTATAATAGGTGATGATGCTCAGGCATTTACAGAAAGTGATGACTGAACAAAGAAAGTTGAAATTGTAGGAGCATTTACATTCCTCTGCGTGACTTATTTTATTTCAGCTGCTGAGGAGTCAGCATATGAAGAGGTGCAGACCAGTGACAAAGACAAGTCAAAGAGCCCCCCAGCTGCAGGTAAATTCATATCGGGTTGTCTTTTTTTTGTCATTTCATCTAAAATAAAGTAAAATATTCAGGGTAAGCCTTCAGGATTTTTTTTTTGTATAGCAAAACTTCTATGCAAATTTTGATTGGCATAGCAGTTTACCAAGTTTGCGTAGCAGTTTTGTTATACTCAAATTTAGCCTCGGCTTTGCAATTACTATTTACCTGTCAGTGTCAGACTGTACAAATTACATAGCAATAAAGAAGTAACTTACGTCAAGCTGTGAACTTAATGACTCATCAGTTGTCTGTTTATTTCAGGAGCTGCATGCTTGCTGGAATAACTTTCAAGTGAAAAAGCAAGTAATTAACCCGGGCCATTCCTGGCCCGGGTCTAGATCCGCCTGCCAATTATTGGCAGTATTTGCCTTGATACCGGTAGTTTTCGTAGTAGCCATGTTTTCATCAATATGCTACACAATGCACAAACGACAACACAGCTGGGATTTTGACGTTTTAGATCCCACGAATCCCACGTGCGTATCAAGTGATTTACTTGAAGGGGTAGACCTGTTTTTCCGTGTCGGCAAAATGTTTAAGATAAACCGACAAATATCTAAAGAATAGTGATGAGAAAAGGGCTCAATTTACCCGGGTGTACGCATGCAACTGTGCATGTAGATTTTTGCTGGTGCACGTAGCTTTTTTACTGAGTATGCAGGACATGCATATAACTTTTTTAGCCACCAAAATACTCATTTCATGCATATATTTACCAGTGAGTGAGAATAAGAATAAAGTTTGTTGAATACTGATCAGATAGTGTACAAACGTGTTATTTCTTTTATAAATCCATAAATTATTCCTCGCACAGTCGCAGCAGATTCAAAGTACGAGGTAAAATCTGGACGTACGTCCTGCAACCTCCTCCAATCAAGCACGTGATTTACCACGTGATACATGCTGCGGATAATTTGGTATCGCACTGACGCTCTGGGCATTCCTGATGTCCGGATCATAAGTGCGATTCCAGATTATTAGCTGCGTTTATCACGTGGTCTCCTTATTGGCCAATCAGACGCCACCTGTTTACAAACTAAACACGTACAGATTTTATACAGCTGAACAAAATTGACGTTCTTTTTCAGTATTTAAGCTTAACTAAATCAAAACATGATGGATGTTTACCATGTTTGATAGGTGGAATTCAGTGGACCGAAATTTGGTGGCAAGTACACTTTGTATCAACTTTTCGTGATCAAAACGTTGTATAGCAGTTTTGCAATGCACTTTAAAAATTGCGTCGCAGTCGGCCTCGAATGTGTCGCAAATTGTGATACCGCTTATTGCGGACACTGAAAATATTAATGACATGAAGGTTCTTTTGCTGAGGATCAGTCATAATATAGTTGATTCTTGTACACCTGCACTTACGGGAAAATTCTATCACAGCTTTCGGCAACCATCCGACTGCCTTTCTCAATGTACTTAGTGTTGTAGTCGAGTCACCAACGTCGAGTCCGAGTCCTAAGTCACAAGCCCCGAGTTCGAGTCACGAGTCTCAGTCATGAGTCACTTGTTCTTAGTTGTTCACCAAACTAATCATTTTTTAAAAATTTGTTTTTCAATCATCCATTCTGTCTTTTAAGTAAATCCCTAGCTCAAAAATCCCCAGCCTAGTATTAGCATTGCCGTAAGCAGACACTTTTTGGTACCGGACACTTTTTGGCATGATACTCTGCCCTGGTGCTCGTCGTGCAGGCACTGTGTGCGTGCACGGCCCCTAGATACAATTTTCCGAGGTGCCGTGTTTTGCCTATGGAGTAAAAAAGAATGCTAAGTTCATCGTGCAAATACGTAACTTTATATATATGGATGAAAATACGTGACTCTAAGCTCGAGTCCGGGTCATCATGGTCGAGTCCAAGTCCGAGTCATTTTCCAATGTGACTCGAGTCGGGCCGAGTCACGAGTCGGGCCGAGTTGGTCAGGGCCCCCCTGGGCCCCCCTTGGCAACGGGCCTGTCCCCTCCCCAATTCCCCAATGAACCACCAATAAACTTCAGGTGCTAAAAGTAACACCTTAGAAGTTGTAAACCAGTGGTCTACCCAAAATCTCCCTTTATTACAGTTCAGGGGGGTACTTGTGCGTGGAGTCCATACTAGCAGTGTAGGATCAGAAAAACTCCACTGTGTCTGTTATGGTATTCTGGGGGTCGCAGGTTCACATCCCATTGCAGTCAATTTCATCATCCAGTCAGACTAATCTGTTATTATTTCATTTCTATCAACGCCCTTGCATAGGCGCATGTGTAGTTCCAAACATGGCCTAGTAAAGAGGATGAGAATTCAATATTGGGTTTTGCTGTCCACCGACATTTGATATACACTGTATACTCAGTGTCGTCCCCATTAATTGTGAGTTATCACCCGTGTTAATCTCTTAAGTGATCGGAACAATACTGAATGTACAGTTTTTACTAAAATAATTAGTTTGGTAAAGGGCAGAATTCAATATTGACGCAAATTCCATCTTATGACGTAGCCTGAGGCCACCAACCAAGCCCACCTACGATTCTAATCTTATTGATATTCCATTTGTTTGTTCTACCATCAGATGACTACGCACCATTGAAGAAACCCAAGAAATACGTTCCTCCATCATCCACAGGTACAGATGACAATTTATGAGTTTTAAGACCGGCTTTAAACATGTTTTCCAAGAATTGGTTTTTGCTAGCCCAGAGGACCAGTCTAGAGGACCAGTCCAGTCTTTGTAACTAATTCCAACTGAAGCTAAGCATTGTGTGTGTAATTTAGACCAGCAGCCGATTTCAGGAAAAAGTGCGTAGTTTGTGCCATGCGTAAGACTTGCAGAGCAAAGTTGTTGTGCAGCTGTGCATTCAACTTACCAAATTTGGCATATAGCGGCCCATTGTTTTAAATAATCTAAACATAAAATATCAAATTCTTGTATAGTGCCAAATCCGTCAAAATTGACGCTCAAGGCGCTTCACATCAATAAAAATGAACCAGTTAAAATTTAAGAACAAACTCAAACTTATACAAAGAAAAACCTTTAAAATAACTAGGTGAACAATTGAAATAAGTTGTCTAAAACAGGCAGGTTAAGAGGACAGACACAGTAAAGCAACAGCGAGACGGCCACGATAAAGAGACTTAGAAAAGACTTAAACAAACAGTGGGAAACACACACAAAACGGACAGATAACAGAATAACCATAGACAAGACACACAGTGGTTGAATCACCCCAGCCCGCCATTCTGAAAATTATTTTTTCGGACTTTCTTTGAAATGGTGCACCAACTCTAAAAATTTTGTCACTAGTAAAATAGAAATTCAGTAACCTCAAACAAGAAGCTGTCAGTGTCTTGTATCAATCTTGATAAGTTGTGCAATAACAGGCTCCACGACGCTTACGATTTGCTGGTAAAATAGGTCATGTTCAGTCGTACGCCACAACTTCGGCCACCTACATGTAAGTTGATTGCGCAAGTTACGCCATAATATATTGCGCAAGTAGCAGACTTATGCACTGTGAGACTTTCTTGAAATGTGTCATAAGTACAATGTTGCGCAACGTGAAATGTTGCGCAGCTAACGCAATAAATTGTGGTGCAAGCGGAGTTGAGCCATTGCTACTGGAGTTAATCTTAACAAAAAGGCCACGACAATAATGAACTAACTAGACTTATGTTTGTGGACAAACACAGGGCTGTTTTGGTATTTTTTTGTGACATGTGACATGTGAAGTTTCAAGTATAAGTTCCATCCAGGAAGGATGTGTAGTTCTGTTGATAATAACTGGTGGGTATAATATATTATTACATTCTCATAGGGCTTTGAATTTTGATGTTACATGTGATGTGATGACCTCATGATGACGTCACATCAATTTTCATCTATATAACTATATTTTTGTTTGTAAATAACAACTTAGCCATAGCATATATCGTTGAAAGCAAGTTCACATCTTTCCTCAATTTCAAATTACAAGGCACTTCCAGTTTCAACCACAAGGAAGGGTCACATGATTTGCACATAATATAACAAATTAAGACCCTGGATTATTCTATCGATTCCCGCAAACCTTAAGTTCAGGTCTCTCACAGTTGATTTTATATTGATTTTTAAAGATCTATTAATCTTTAACGTGACGTCACGTGACCCATGATGACGTCATCATGACGTCAAGTGATTTTTCATCTATAAGACATCCCGGTCTAGGTACATACCAACTTTCAACCCAATCGGACCTAGCCCAATCTGTCAGATCTAGCCGAATTCTGCTAGAAAATGGTCACAACAGAAAAATCGCATATAATGTCACGTCACGTGACTCATGATGACGTCACAATGACGTCAATGTTCGGCACACAACTTCAGGTGCTGGTTCAAGTGTGTGCCAAGTATAAAGGCAATCGGATTGTTTTTAGCGTCCAAAGTGCCGGGGACAAAAAAACATGCACAAATGTTATGGGCAAAATGACTTGAAAAAGAAAAAAAATAAAGTAAAAAACAAAAATCTTAGCGAAAACAAAGGCTGTTTCAGCAAAAGTGCCGAAACAGCCAATGAGTATTGAAGTATACTTTTAATCTAGTTTTGGTGGTTCAGCCTCGTGTCCTCATTGTATCTGACTGACTCACTGACTGTCAATGAGTCGTGATTGAACCTCACTGTGACCCAAAAGGTCTCTTTGGATCCTAAGGACTCCCACAACATAGACCCCTACAAAACCTAGACCCCTAATTAGAGGGCTTGTACAAGCCTATTAAAGCTAGTCCGTGTAGTCTTCTTTTATAATAGTTGATGATGCTCAGGCATTTACAGAAAGTGATGACTGAACAAAGAAAGTTGAAATTGTAGGAGCATTTACATTCCTCTGCGTGACTTATTTTATTTCAGCTGCTGAGGAGTCAGCATATGAAGAGATGCAGACCAGTGACAAAGACAAGTCAAAGAGCCCCCCAGCTGCAGGTAAATTCATATCGGGTTGTCTTTTTTTGTCATTTTATCTGAAATAAAGTAAAATATTCAGGGTAAGCCTTAAGGATTTTTTTTTTGTATAGCAAAACTTCTATGCAAATTTTGATTTGCATAGCAGTTTACCAATTTTGCATAGCAGTTTTGTTATACTCAAATTTAGCCTCGGCTTTGCAATTACTATTTACCTGTCAGTGTCGGACTGTACAAATTACAAAGCAATAAAGAAGTAACTTACGTTAAGCTGTGAACTTAATGACTCATCAGTTGTCTGTTTATTTCAGGAGCTGCATGCTTGCTGGAATAACTTTCGAGTGAAAAAGCAAGTTATTAACCCGGGCCATTTCTGGCCCGGGTCTAGATCCGCCCGCCAATTATTGGCAGTATTTGCCTTGACACCAGTAGTTTTCGTAGTAGCCATGTTTTCATCAATATGCTACACAGCGCACAAACGACAACACAGCTGGGATTTTGACGTTTTAGTTCCCACGAATCCCACGTGCGTATCACGTGATTTACTTGAAGGGGTAAACCTGTTTTTCCGTGTCGGCAAAATGTTTAAGATAAACCGACAAATATCTAAAGAATAGTGATGAGAAAGGGACTCGATTTACCCGGGTGTACGCATGCACCAGTGCATGTAGATTTTGGCTGGTGCACGTAGCTTTTTTACTGAGTATGCAGGACGTGCATATAACTTTTTTAGCCACCAAAATACTCATTTCATGCATGTATTTACCAGTGAGTGAGAATAAGAATAAAGTTTGTTGAATACTTGACCAGATAGTGTACAAACGTGTTATTTCTTTTATAAATCCATAAATTATTCCTCGCACAGTCGCAGCAGATTCAAAGTACGGGGTAAAATCTGGACGTACGTCCTGCAACCTCCTCCGATCAAGCACGTGATTTACCACGTGATACATGCTGCGGATAATTTGGTATCGCACTGACACTCCGGGCATTCCTGATGTCCGGATCATAAGTGCGATTCCAAATTATTAGCTGCGTTTATCACGTGGTCTCGTTATTGGCCAATCAGACGCCGCCTGATTTTATACAGCTGAACAAAATTGACGTTCTTTTTCAGTATTTAAGCTTAACTAAATCAAAACATGATGGATGTTTACCATGTCCGATAGGTGGAATTCAGTGGACCGAAATTTGGTGGCAAGTACACCTTGTATCAACTTTTCAAAAATCCCCAGCCTAGTATTAGCATTGTCGTTAGCAGACACTTTTTGGTACCGGACACTTTTTGGCATGATACTCTGCCCTGGTGCTTGTCGTGCAGGCACTGTGTGCGTGCACGGCCCCTAGATACAATTTTCCGAGGTGCCGTGTTTTGCCTATGGAGTAAAAAAGAATGCTAAGTTCATCGTACAAATACGTAACGTTATATATATATTGATGAAAATATGTGACTCTAAGCTCGAGTCCGAGTCATCATGGTCGAGTCCAAGTCCGAGTCATTTTCCAATGTGACTCGAGTCGGGCCGAGTCACGAGTCGGGCCGAGTTGCTTGGGGCCCCCCTTGCCCCTCACTTGGCGACGGTCCTGTCCCCTCCCCAACCCCCCAATGAATCACCAATAAGCTTCAGGTGCTAAAAGTTACACCTTAGAAGTTGTAAACCAGTGGTCTCCCCAAACTCTCCCTTTCTTACAGTTCAGGAGGGTACTTGTGCGTGGAGTCTATACTAGCAGTGTAGGATCAGAAAAACTCCACATGTTCAGCACACAACTTCAGGTGCTGGTTGAAGTGTGTGCCAAGTATAAAGGCAATCGGATTGATTTTAGTGTACAAAGTGCCGGGGACAAAAAAACGTGCACAAATGCTATGGTCAAAATGACTTGAAAAAGAAAAAAAATAAATTAAAAAACAAAAATCTTAACAAAAACAAAGGCTGTATCAGCAAAAGTGCCGAAACAGCCAATGAGTATTGAAGTACACTTTTAATCTAGTTTTGGTGGTTCAGCCTCGTGTCCTCATTGTATCTGACTGACTCACTTACTGACGGTCAATGAGTCGTGATTGAACCTCACTGTGACCCAAAAGGTCTCTTTGGATCCTAAGGACTCACACAACATAGACCCCTACAAAACCGAAACCCCTAATTAGAGGGCTTGTACAAGCCTGTTAAAGCTGGTCCATGTAGTCTTCTTTTATAATAGTTGATGATGCTCAGGCATTTACAGAAAGTGATGACTGAACAAAGAAAGTTGAAATTGTAGGAGCATTTACATTCCTCTGCGTGACATTTTTTTTCAGCTGCTGAGGAGTCAGCATATGAAGAGATGCAGACCAGTGACAAAGACAAGTCGAAGAGCCCCCCAGCTGCAGGTAAATTCATATCGGGTTGTCTTTTTTTGTCATTTTATCTAAAATAAAGTAAAATATTCAGGGTAAGCCTTAAGGATTTTTTTTTTGTATAGCAAAACTTCTATGCAAATTTTAATTTGCATAGCAGTTTACCAAGTTTGCGTAGCAGTTTTGTTATACTCAAATTTAGCCTCGGCTTTGCAATTACTATTTACCTGTCAGTGTCAGACTGTACAAATTCTTCTTCTTCATTCATTCATTTTCATGGTGACTTGATGAGCTGGGCCCAACTGTCCCTGTCGAGCATAGTGTTGGAAAGAGATGGACCACTCAGACCAGTTTCTAGCTTGATGGATGTTTTCAGGGTCATTTTGGGACGACCTTTTCGTCGAGGGGCTTCAGGGTTCCAGAGGAGAACTTGACTAGCTGGCTCATTATGTCGATAAACGTAACAGGCTAGCCGAAGGCGACGCTGTCTGATGGTGGTGGAGATAGGGGGAAGGGCACCATACAGAACAGAGTTAGGGAGATGTTGTTGCCATGAAACGTTCTGAACAGCCCGCAACATCCGTGTATAGGTGCCATCAATGGATGCAGAGATCTGTTTGGTCAGGGTCCAGGACTCGCAACCGTAGAGGAGGATGGATTCTACTGAGGTCTTGAAGATCTTAAGTTTGGTGGTCTTGGAGATCGAGGATCTCCATACTTTGGTCAGTGCGAACAGAGCAGACCAAGCTTGAGCTTTTCTACACTCGATGTCATGAGCCGTGTTGGTGTAGGAGCCCAGATACTTGAAGTCATCAACTTTATCGAGCTTACTGCCATCTAGTGCAGTGACATCATCAGAGGTAGATGGGTTGATGACCATGTACTTAGTCTTCTTTGCGTTGAGGGAGAGACCAACGGACTTGCAGCAAGCTTCTACTTTATGGAGGAGAGATTCAGCATCAAGGAGGGTGTCAGCAAGCAGACTAATGTCATCTGCATAATCTAGGTCGGATAGGTATTGGGCAGGGTGTCTACTACTCCTACGGCGTGAGAGGGTGAGACCATCGGTTACATTTAATGCTGTCCGCAGGGCATAATCCAGAACTATGATGAATAGGTAGGGGGCGAGAGGATCACCTTGAAGAACTCCAGTGTTGACGGAGAACGAATCTGATTCACCTTCGGGAGTGAGAACAACAGCACTTGTATCCTCATACATAATTTTGATGGCATTAATGGTCTCCTCCGGGATACCATAAGCATGCAGGATCTTAAACATTGTTGGTCTGTCAACAGAGTCAAATGCTTTACGGAAATCGATGAAAATGATGGCAGCTTCCTTCTGGTGATTACGAATTTCCTCAATAAGGCGCCTGAGGGCAAGGATTTGAGATGAGGTTGAACGTAGAGCCGAAAGCCACTTTGATTGGGACGGAGTATCTTCTCAACTTCCGGACGAATGCGATTCAGAAGTAGTCGATTGTAAACCTTGGCAGCAGTTTGAGAGAGGCTGATTCCCCGGTAGTTGTCTGGGATGGTGAGGTCCCCTTTCTTTGGAACTGGGACGATGCCGGACAAGCCCCATTCTGGAGGGCGGTTACCTTCAAGGGTTGCATTGCAGAACCTTGTGAGATATTTCTTGAGTTTAGGAAGCCTCCAAACTTCAATAGGTATGTTGTCCAAACCAGGAGCCTTGCCAAGCTTCATTTGTTTAATGGCTATGTTGACCTCGGCTTGGGAGAATTTGCCAGTTGGGATGTTAGGGTTTGGATCAAAGACGGGATCAATGGAGACTGGGTCATTGGAGGCATTATCAGAGTTGAGAAGCTTCTCAAAATGGGATTTCCAAGAGGCAAGTCGATCATCACCTTGAATGAAAACGGTGTTTGGACGTTTACCAGAGAGCTGTTTTACCAGTTTCCAGGCATTTTGGATGGAGTTGGTCGATTCCCACTCGTCAAAAGCACTGAGGATGTTGTTGACTCTGAGGTCTTAATTCTTGCTCGTCATACACACTACTGAGGTTGGATTGAGCAGCAGGAAGATTGGTTGGTAAGGAGGTGAGTACCTTTGTTCGAGCTACATTGACTGGTGTCGATGATGCAATGCTAGGTGGTCGTTTGGTTTGTGATGGAAGGAGAGACTTCCCAACACTCTCACACACTTTGACGAGGGAGCCATAAGATTGGTCATCAGGGCACAGTGAGGACCACTCATGGGTGATACGGTCCTCAATAGAAGATGCAAGTTCTTTATCTGAAGCCATTGCAGACCAGTTCAGTCTAGGACGGGCAGTAGGTTTTGTGGAACGAAGACTGAGCCTTATCTTAGCACAGACTATGCGATGGTCAGAGCCAATTGGGTCAGATGTTGAATACGCTTGAGAATCTAGGATGCTGTTTCTCCAACGTTTACGGCACAGGATGAAGTCAATCTGTGACAGGTACTTGTTAGGTGAACGGTGCGTCCAGAGCTTTTTGGAGGACTTCTGAAATAGTGTGTTGGTAATCAGAAGGTTGTTTTGATTGACAAAGTCACTGAGGAGCTGACCATTACGGTTGGTGGTAGAGTGGTAGGAGAACTGCCTTGCAACATGAGCGTTGAAGTCCCCTCCGATGACAAGGAGGGCATGTGGGGGAATGGAGGCAATGGTGTCATTGAGACATTTGTAGAACCCAGTAATAGACGCCTCATCACTGGTGTTAGTGGGAGAGTACCAGGAGACAACGTATGTCTTAGGATTGCCTTTGAAGATGGCGAGCATAATTCTGTCGTTGATCTTAGAGATAGAAGTCAGCAGCGGGAGCAGTGATGTTTGGACAGTTATTGCTACTCCACCAACGGCTGCACCTTGACGATTCCGAGTTGCAGAAGAGGTGAAGATGGTTGATGATCCTAAACTAGAGATTCGGATATCAGGGTCTTCAGGTCGATGCACTTGACGGTGCTCTTGGATGCAGGTAACAGAAAGGTTGTAGTCACAAATGTGTTTATTAAGTTCCTCTCTTGATGACAGCGAAGAGAGACTTCGACAATTAAGCTGACCAAAAAGGATGGTTTTCCTAGGTCGAGCAAGACCCTTCCGGAGACTATTTTTATCAGACGATGCCCTCCCAAGAGGGTTTCGGACGCCGTCGTCATAAGACAGAGTGTCAATAGTTCCGTGAGAGGGCAGATGTGAAGCAGGGGCTTTAACCCTGGTGCTGTAGGTTGAACTCATCATGTTTTCAAGTGGCTGAATACTCAGTGTGACGCCAGGACTACTGAGGTTTTGGTACAGTTGACTCTGCTAGCCTTTGACAAACCAATGCCTCCAAACCGCAAGGCAGCGGGAAAATGACAATCCCCAAACCACTCTTAAGGAATACCACAGAAGGAAGTGCTGCACGCCATCATAACCAGGTGAATTAGCCTATCGACCCAGCCTGCCTATTCCGCCGATACAGACTTTATGTACTAGAGGGGAGAGGTCCCTCACCTGCAGGATTCCACCATACAGGTTCACTCATGTAGTTTAGCTGACCAGCCGAGGCCAGGATACCGGGGTGTGGCCACTGCCGTACACAAGCAGTTCCGTGGAGCCATACATGAGCTAGGGTGAACTGTTGGAACCAGTGGTTAGAGCCCCCATAAACATGGGGCGGCTGCCCGTCGCCAAAGGTACTATCCATCCAGAACACCCCAACACCCCAAATTACAAAGCAATAAAGAAGTAACTTACGTTAAGCTGTGAACTTAATGACTCATCAGTTGTCTGTTTATTTCAGGAGCTGCATGCTTGCTGGAAAAACTTTCAAGTGAAAAAGCAAGTAATTAACCCGGGCCATTCCTGGCCCGGGTCTAGATCCGCCTGCCAATTATTGGCAGTATTTGCCTTGACACCGGTAGTTTTCGTAGTAGCCATGTTTTCATCAATATGCTACACAATTCATTAACGACAACACAGCTGGGATTTTGACGTTTTAGTTCCCACGAATCCCACGTGCGTATCAAGTGATTTACTTGAAGGGGTAAACCTGTTTTTCCGTGTCGGCAAAATGTTTAAGATAAACCGACAAATATCTAAAGAATAGTGATGAGAAAAGGGCTCGATTTACCCGGGTGTACGCATGCACCAGTGCATGTAGATTTTTGCTGGTACACGTAGCTTTTTTACTGAGTATGCACGACGTGCATATAACTTTTTTAGCCACCAAAATATTCATTTCATGCAAATATTTACCAGTGAGTGAGAATAAGAATAAAGTTTGTTGAATACTTGACCAGATAGTGTACAAACGTGTTATTTCTTTTATAAATCCATAAATTATTCCTCGCACAGTCGCAGCAGATTCAAAGTACGAGGTAAAGTCTGGACGTACGTCCTGCAACCTCCTCCAATCAAGCACGTGATTTACCACGTGATACATGCTGCGGATAATTTGGTATCGCACTGACGCTCCGGGCATTCCTTATGGCCGGATCATAAGTGCGATTCCAAATTATTAGCTGCGTTTATTACGTGGTCTCGTTATTGGCCAATCAGACGCCGCCTGTTTACAAACTAAACACGTACAGATTTTATACAGCTGAACAAAATTGACGTTCTTTTTCAGTATTTAAGCTGAACTAAATCAAAACATGATGGATGTTTACCATGTCCGATAGGTGGAATTCAGTGGACCGAAATTTGGTGGCAAGTACACCTTGTATCAACTTTTCAAAAATCCCCAGCCTAGTATTAGCATTGCTGTAAGCAGACACTTTTTGGTACCGGACACTTTTTGGCATGATACTCTGCCCTGGTGCTCGTCGTGCAGGCACTGTGTGCGTGCACGGCCCCTAGATACAATTTTCCGAGGTGCCGTGTTTTGCCTATGGAGTAAAAAAGAATGCTAAGTTCATCGTACAAATACGTAACGTTATATATATATGGATGAAAATACGTGACTCTAAGCTCGAGTCCGAGTCATCATGGTCGAGTCCAAGTCCGAGTCATTTTCCAATGTGACTCGAGTCGGGCCGAGTCACGAGTCGGGCCGAGTTGCTCGGGGCCCCACTTGGCGACGGGCCTGTCCCCTCCCCAACCCCAGAATGAACCACCAATAAGCTTCAGGTGCTAAAAGTAACACCTTAGAAGTTTTAAACCAGTGGTCTCCCCAAACTCTCCCTTTCTTAGCCCAGAGGACCAGTCTAGAGGACCAGTCCAGTCTTTGTAACTAATTCCAACTGAAGCTAAGCATTGTGTGTGTAATTTAAACCAGCAGCCGATTTCAGGAAAAAGTGCGTAGTTTGTGCCATGCGTAAGACTTGCAGAGCAAAGTTGTTGTGCAGCTGTTCATTCAACTTACCAAATTTGGCATATAGCGGCCCACTGTTTTAAATAATCTAAACATAAAATATCAAATTCTTGTATAGTGCCAAATCTGTCAAAATTGACGCTCTAGGCGCTTCACATAAATAAAAATGAACCAGTTAAAATTTAAGAACAAACTAAAACTTATACAAGAAAAACCTTTAAAATAACTAGGTGAACAATTGAAACTAGAGGTTCGTGTTTGTTGTTACAAACGCAGAGTGGTCGGGCAGGCATTTTTTTCATTAAACACTGCCGAGTTAAGTTATGAATATTTTTATGCAAGAACAAAGGATCAAAAATTAAATCCTTTAAGTACAATCAATTATTTTGTGATAAAATTCAGTTAACATTCTATGTACACATTTAAGTTATTTCTGGCTTGATGACGTAATTATTCAAAAACGAAAAGTGAATACTGATTTAGTTCGGAGTGGATACATGTTCATTGTGCGGAAGTTAAATAATGTATGAAAATATGAAAAGTGTAAGTGTATGTATTCATAACATCTAACTTCCAGTTTAATAACGTCACAGTATTTGGAAGCATGCAAAAGTGGACATTGTAATGGATATCGTTATTTGGGCTATGAAGATATTCGACATGGATCGAATGATATAAAATAGACTTAAAATACGGGTCGTTTTCAAATTCTCATATAAGTAACTTCTGGTCTGATGACGTCATGAATTTGAAACCTTGCTAAGTTATCTGTGGTTATTCAAAGAATATCAAGGGGCGATTTGATAAACTTTAAACGGATGGTTTTCAAATTAAACATGCAAACACTGTTTTATGTGTCGCTAGGGGGCGCCCTTTCGAAAGATGACGTCATCACTCTGCGTTTGAGTCTGGCATTCCTCGCTAAACACTTTCATAGTTTATATGAGTGTAGTAAAATGATTCCGCTTTTGAGTTATATTCGGTTTTTATTGCACTTCCGGTAACTGCACAAGTGAAGGTCAAGCGGTTTTGTGTCCGGGAACAAGAAATATTACTCACGGCATAGTCTACAACCTCACGAAAAAACGAACACGATAATCTATTTCCCAGGTAGCAAGCCCATATGGGGCCCATATGGGAAGTATCTGGGCAACCTGGGTATGGGCAACCTGGGTATGGGCAACCTGGGTATGGGCAAACCTCTATGGATCCCATATGGGACCCATATGGGTTATCCCATATGGGGGTCTACCTGGTCTTTCCCATATGGGTGTCATATGAAGGAAAACTGGGCAAACCCATATGGGCTAGGAAATGGGTTGACCCATATGGGTGTCATATGGGAAGAAACTGGGCAAGCCCATTCGGGCAGAATATGGGCTGGCTCATATGGGTGTCATTAGGGAAAAAGCTGGGCTGGCCCATGTGGGGAAAATACGGGCTGACCCATGTGGGCGTCATATGGGATAAATCTGGGTACGCTTATATGGGCAAAATACAGGCTGGCCCATATGGGTGTCGTTAGGGAAAAAGCTGGGCAAGCCCATATGGGGAAAATACGGGCTGACCCATGTGGGCGTCAAATGGGATAAACCTGGGCACGCTCATATGGGCACAATACAGGCTTGCCCATATGGGTGTGATTAGGGAAAAAGCTGGGCAAGCCCATGTGGGAAAAATACGGGATGACCCATGTGGGCGTCATATGGGATAAACCTGGGCACGCTCCTATGGGCAAAATATGGGCTGGCCCATATGGGTGTCATAGGGGGAAAAGCTGCAGGCAAGCCCATGTGGGGAAAATACGGGCTGACCCATTTGGGCGTCATATGGGATAAACCTGGGCACACTCATTATGGGCAAAATACAGGCTGGCCGATATGGGTGTCCTTGGGGAAAAACCTGGGCAAACCCATGTAGGCGGAATATTCTAGTGCTGGCTGGCCCATGTGGGTGTCATAATGGAAAGAAAACCTGGGCGAGCACGTGTGGGTGTCATAATACTGGGCAACTCCATGTAGGCAGAATACAGACTGACCCATATGGGGGTAAATGGTAAAAACCGGGTGTGTGGGCAAAATACGGGCTGGCCCACCGGGGTGTCATTAGGGAAAAAGCTGGGCAAACCCATGTTCGCGGAATACTGGCTGGCCTATAAGTCACATGGGAAAACCGTGGGCAAAACCAAGTGGGCAGAACACCGCCGGGCCCATCACGGATGTCATATGGGGAAAAGCGGCAATCCAATGTGGGTTGAATACGGGTGGGCTCATGTGGGTGTCACATGGGAGCAACCTGGGCAAACTTATGTGGGCAGAATATGGGCCGGCCCATATGGGTGTTACATGGGGAAAAGCTGATCTAAGTTTGAACTTCCGGTCGAGCCGGAAGTAAATGTCGAAGGAGGTCATGAACAGTTCGCAAATGTTGATCTATGAATGTAGCATCGCATTGCAAAGTATGAACACGATTGGTGATATTGTTGAACAGTTATAAGAGAAATAATTGATCATATTTCGAACATCCGGTAGAGCCGGAAGTTAAGGTCGAACGAGGTTGTGCACACTGCCAAGTTGTTGTTCAGTGAATTGTCTATGGAGAGGGAAAGTATTCACAAGATCGACGGTGTTAGTCAAGAGTTATAAGCTAAAGAAGTTGTTTAGAAAATGTCTTGTTGATCATTAAGAATTGGTATGCAAACAAGTCATGCATATTTATTACGTAACTGAGCATGCTCACTTGTGAAACAAAGCTGTGGGCGGAGCGTGACAATTTGCTAACTGTGATTTAGAAAATGGAAATTATTGGGCATATATATAGGAAGCATGCACACAAAAGATATAATTAGAAAGGATAGAGAGGGAGGGATGATTATGGGGAGTATGGTTACGGGTATAGGGGATGTGATTACGGGGTATATTATGGTTCTAGATGCTATTTGGGAGGATTAAGGGATTAATTAGGAGTTGGAAAGTTGGATGGAGCATTGTGAGATGTATTAGCGAGGAATATGACTAGGGTATGCAAATATAAATATAAATGGAAATATAATGTGATTTGGACATTATGGTGGATGAGAATGTAATAAGGTAAGATTCAGGATTGAAATTCAGGATTAAGATTAGGATTAATATATTTTGGACAACCCACATTTTACCCAGATGGGCCCCACAGGTAACCCATATGGGTTATATGGGCTGGCCCATATGGGTCCCATATGGATCTTGGGTGCAAAATTATCTGGGGCCCATATGGGTCCGCCCATATGGGACCCATATCTTGGCCCAGATGGGGCCCATTAAAGCTTCCCCATATTTTACCCAGATGTTGGCCCAGATGGGCCCCAGACATAACCCATATGGGTTTATCTGGGCTGGCCCATATGGGGCCCATAAGAATCTTGGGTGCAAAATTATCTGGGGCCCATATGGGTCCTCCCATATGGGACCCATATATTGGCCCCGATGGGGCCCATATGCCACCCATATGGGCTTGCTAACTGGGTTAGTTCAAAAGATATAGTGTAAAACCATTTTGTCAAAATTTGCCCTTAAATCGCTTGTAATTTGATACCCGATGACGTCGTGGTGATGTAACAAAATGTATAACATCTTCGTAACATGGTACAAGTTCACACAAGGTTTTGTGATTGCACCGTAAACCGTTTGGAGAAATTTTGCTTTTGTTTTTATTTCAGGCTAACGTCTTCATTTTGAATTCATCTAACTTTGACCTTCCGGTAGACCCGGAAGTAAAGGTCAAGCGAGTTTACGTACTTGACAAAAAATGTTGAGCAGTTAATGATCTATCTCATTACATAATACAAACATCATTGATTATTTAGTTCAAGAGTTAGAAGTGAAAGTATTTGGTCACTTTTCCACATAAAATTGCTTGTAATTTGACACCCGATGACGTCATCATGACGTCAGAGTAATATGCACCACTAGGAATGAGGGCCGATATATGTTGAAAGTTACAAGTTCATGCCATATACCGTTTAGGAGAAAACCTGCGGAAACGTGCTGTACGGGAAAAAAAATAAAGATTAATCGTAACAATGATAGAGAGTGGTCGGGTTGTGCCCGAGTCAGCCCGACCACTCAATAAGTTGTATAATACAGGCAGGTTAAGACGGACAGACACAGTAAAGCAACAGCAAGACGGCCACGATAAAGAGACTTAGAAAAGACTTACACAAACAGTGGGAAACACACACAAAACGGACAGATAACAGAATAACCATAGACAAGACACACAGTGGTTGAATCACCCCAGCCCGCCATTCTGAAAATTATATTTTCGGACTTTCTTTGAAATGGTGCAGCAACTCTAAAAATTTTGTCACTAGTAAAATAGAAATTCAGTAACCTCAAACAAGAAGCTGTCAGTGTCTTGTATCAATCTTGATAAGTTGTGCAATAACAGGCTCCACGACGCTTACGATTTGCTGGTAAAATAGGTCATGTTCAGTCGTACGCCACACCTTCGGCCACCTACATGTAAGTTGATTGCGCAAGTTACGCCATAATATATTGCGCAAGTCGCGGACTTGTGCACTGTGATACTTTCTTGAAATGTGTCATAAGTACAATGTTGCGCAACGTGAAACGTTGCGCAGCTAACGCAATAAATTGTGGTGCAGGCGGAGTTGAGCCATTGCGTAAAGTTTCATGAAATCACCTATTGGAGTTAACCTTAACAATAAGGCCATGACAATAATGAACTAATGAGTATTGAAGTACACTTTTCATCTAGTTTTGGTGGTTCAGCCTCGTGTCCTCATTGTATCTGACTGACTCACTGACTGTCAATGAGTAGTGATTGAACCTCACTGTGACCCAAAAGGTCTCTTTGGATCCTAAGGACTCCCACAACATAGACCCCTACAAAACCTAGACCCCTAATCAGAGGGCTTGTACAAGCCTGTTAAAGCTGGTCCGTGTAGTCTTCTTTTATAATAGTTGATGATGCTCAGGCATTTACAGAAAGTGATGACTGAACAAAGAAAGTTGAAATTGTAGGAGCATTTACATTCCTCTGCGTGACTTATTTTGTTTAAGCTGCTGAGGAGTCAGCATGTGAAGAGGTGCAGACCAGTGACAAAGACAAGGCAAAGAGCCCCCGCTGCAGGTAAATTCATATCGGGTTGTCTTTTTTTGTGATTATATCTAAAATAAAGTAAAATATTAATGACATGAAGGTTCTTTTGCTGAGGATCAGTCATAATATAGTTGATTTTTACGGGAAAATTCTATCACAGCTTTCGGCAACCGTCCGACTGCCTTTCTCAATGTACTTCAGTGTTTTAGTCGAGTCACCAACGTCGAGTCCGAGTCCTAAGTCACAAGCCCCGAGTTGGAGTCACGAGTCTGAGTCATAAGTCACTTGTTCTTAGTTGTTCACCAAACTAATCATTTTTTTTTTAATTTGTTGTTCAATCATCCATTCTGTCTTTTAAGTAAATCCCTAGCTCAAAAATCCCCAGCCTAGTAGCATTGCCGTAAGCAGACACTTTTTGGTACCGGACACTTTTTGGCATGATACTCTGCCCTGGTGCTCGTCGTGCAGGCACTGTGTGCGTGCACGGCCCCTAGATACAATTTTCCGAGGTGCCGTGTTTTGCCTATGGAGTAAAAAAGAATGCTAAGTTCATCGTGCAAATACGTAACGTTATATATATGTATGGATGAAAGTACGTGTCTCAAAGCTCGAGTCCAAGTCATCATGGTCGAGTCCGAGTCAAAGTCATTTTCCAATATGTGACTCGAGTCGAGTCCGAGTCACAAAAATTGTGACTTGAGTCCGAGTCCTGGACTTACAATGTAGTAACCAACGCATCACCAACCGATAATGTATCACAAATTGACTGATATTGTATCACTAACGGATAATGTAGCAAAAATGGACTGATAGTGTAGTAAAATTTGTATCCGATAATGTATCACGTGTTGACGGATAATGTAACTACAAAATAACTGTATCTGATAATTTATCACCACTATTGTCCCCCCTTTGGTTGTATTTTTAACTTTTTAGGAAGACCTCCCATATGTTTTCTACACATCGCCAAATAGGGGACCTTCGGGAATTGGGGACCCTATTGTCCTCTATTGTTCAACGTCCCCTATTGAATGCAGTAACAAACTCACGGAAATGTGGTGTGTCTGTGTTCCATTTGCCCCTCAGCCTTTGGCCTTGTGGAATATGGGACACGGACACAATACATTTTTCCACTCGCACTTGGGTGATAACTAATATAATGATAATCCTTTCTTTTAACCTATGTTCCCAGGTGACCGAGGACGGCTTGATCTATGCTGAGGTGGGTCATATGAAGCAACATCCTGTAGACCAACCACCCATCCAGACAGAGGAATCAACGGAATACGCTTCGCTGGACTTCGCACGGATGAAACCGGAGGATAAGTAGACGCTGATAAGGAATGATTTCGCTCAGCCGTAAATATGAAACGTGTTCCAAGACATTCCTTAAGGCATGTTCATGCTCGGTGCAAAATTGAATGGGAATCTGTGATGTCATGGCAAGTGCACGTATGCTGCAAATTTGCACTTGTTGAAAACATTCCAATTCTTGCAAATTTTACTGCAAATTTGTGTGACGTCCAGTGTTTCTGACATTCACATTAATTATGAGCAAGCCTTAATGCAATGTTAGGCCGTGTCCCAAACGGATTTCCAGAGCTAGAGCTACGGCTGCGTCTATTGTCAGCGCGTCCCTGCGTATTTTTAATAGGCGCAGACCTAGACCTAGCTGTAGACAGCTGATTCGGATGCAGCCTTATACATGTTATACCTTTATGTGATCAGTATATGTACCTCATACTAAAGTTGCTGCACATTAAAATAGTGAATCACAAGATACCTGTACTAGTAATCGGGGGGTCGTTGGTTCGAGTCCCACCCAGTTAACCGTAGAAAATGTTGTCACAAAGTCTCAAAGATATGAGTAGAGAGTCAACACATGATTGTGAAAAAAATACGGTTTATCTAGGAGGCAGAAGAAAATGTTTAAACACAAAATCCTTCTTTGAAAAAAAAACAACTGATTAAGCCTATAAAACGTGTCTAATTTTTAACATCTGGACAAGCTGTAAATAAACGTTCCTTGCCAAGATTTTAAAGGTATAATATAAACCAATTTTTTTTTCATACTTTAAAATTTAATTGGTTTGTGCTGTACAGCATCGTTAAGCGGTGAATTGAGATATACAGGGCTCTTATAGACTCTGTGCGCATGTACCCCCTCAACGGTTACAAAAGGAGAGTTTGGGGGACCACTGGGAGGGAATCTTGAGCACATTACAGGAGCACCTGACGCTCGTGCCAAGTTATTACCAGTTCATGCAGATTCAAAACAAAATCATGTGTACTTTGCCTTATGTGCGTACGAGTCAATATGCGCATGCAGCACGTCCCTCCCATTGGAGCTATTGAAAGGGGTCACTAGGCGCCATGCACTTTTTGTTCGCGTTGTCCACTGTTCATGCACATTTGTTGATTTGTTTTTTTTCCTCCACCCATGCTCAAATGAATTCCTCACTTGAATACAATGTGCATATTTTAGGAATTGGCAGCTTTGCTCATTTCTCTCTATAGCTCAATTATTTGATCATTTTTGTTTAGTAGGTGTAACCTGGAAAAATGACACACTATGGGGTACTCGCACTAAAACTACTACAACTAAACTAAACTCAGGATCTTTGAAGAGAAAAGTTGCGAGGAGACTGAATTAATATGGACAAGGGACACAATTCTAGATTTTGAACAAAAAAAGACAAAAAGAATTTATTTACAAGAACTTTCAAAATGACCAGATAATTATAAAAGCAAGACCACGAAAATCAAGTAAGAGCAAAGACTAAACCCAAAACTTAAACCTAAAAAAAACCCCAAGACTTAAAGAAACTTAAAAACCGACTTAAACCAAAGACCTAAACCGAGTTAAAAAACCAACAGTATTTAACCAACACAGTGTTGTATAAAGTGGACCTTAAAGACACTTCTGGCAGAAATCTGTTAACAAGATAAGAAAAGTAAAGAACATAATAAGAAACAGTAAACAATGCAAACAAAGTCAAGCTACACTAGGTCTAAAGTAATATAAACAATGCCATGTGGACCTGCTATACAGTCTTGCCAAGAACACCAAAATCTCTTGTGAATATTAAATGAGCAAGGTAAACAGTGGTCCCTGTCTTCTGAATGCCAGGTGGGACTAATCACCAAGGGGGTAATTCAACATTCCTGAACAGTAAACTTGCAAAGGTCCAAAGCAGATAAGAATAACTAAATGAAACAGGTGGCTAAATACAAAATAAAGGAAATGCAAGTCTACAGTAAATGAACAGCTTGAACAAGTCTAACTAATGAATAAACATGGCAAACTAATCAGTAAGAAGTCTGTGGGAAAACCACTCCTCTTGGCTTTATACATGTACAATAAAACAATAAAGGTAATGAAGAAAACACCATCCAAAACTAAAATCAGATGTCAAAAGAAAAAGTGGCACAATTGCAGAATACCCCGCCACTGGATCTATCCACCTCGTAGCCGGCTACGAGGTCACGGCTGATTGACCTCAATAAACATTCGAGTATGTACTTAGTCATAGTTGTATAATATATGGAAATATGCAAAATGCTAATGATTTATGCAGACATTTTTTGAGTTGCAATATTTATATAATTTTTGTAAATACATTTACCTTTGTTCCTTCCATTGTTTTTAATATACTAACAATCGTCACATTACATTAAGTTTGTTTTTTTCAATAGGCATTAGTATGGGCACAGATTGCCATTGATAATTGAAAGGAGGCAAAAGGTACAAGAGGTGATCTTTCAATGTTGAGGAGGTGTGGGATTGAACAAGTTGTGGAACTTTTAAAGAATATCAGAGCCTTGAAATCTCTGTCTTTAAGATGACTGTGGTGCGATCTGGGAACTAGGGGTGCGATTGGTCAGGATTTTCCTGGTTTCAGGACACTGAATCTCTTTTAAAATCTGGAATTCCTGAGGTTTTACCGTATTATGGGTCTATGCAAAACAAACTTAATGGGTTATTACTTTGTGAGGGTGTCTGAAGGCAAATATGAACGAATACGATAGACCCTACATTGCTGTGGAATATCATCGACCCGCAAACCTTCTGCCCATTGTTTCTCGAATTTTCCATTTTCTTCCAATCTCACTCCTTATAGACAATAAACCTTTATCATGCTGCCACCATTTCAGTCATGCTCCCTGTATCCAATAACAGTACTCAATTATAATATTTTTGCGCAAAAAGGAAACAGACTATTTTCAGTCCTTCAAGCCTCGCTTTGGTTATGTTGATTTGAATGGGGAAAAATCAAGATGGCCGCAACATGATAATGGTCTATGGAAGGAGGGTCAGCCCTACATTTAGACTCCAGCTTCCAAAATTTGTGGAGACTTAAACAGGTACGGTGCTCGAAAACATAAAGAATCATTATTTTGTACAGAAAGTGCCCACCCCCTTTTTGTGGGGGGGGGGGGTGTTTTATCAAAATATTTGGACCAGCGTGGTCTCTTTCTCCCTGCACACCTAAAGTGAACACAATTTTCCAAAGATTGGAGTTCAGAATGTTTTTTTTCTGCAAATGTCACAAGAATCAGGAGTAGGTTAATTTTTTGATATGCCTTGGTGCTTTGTCACATCAGAATAACGTGCCTTATCAGAATCCGTGTGATCAGGTGTTATTGACACTGTGGATATGTTAAAGGCATTTTTTGGATGAAAATCCCTTTAGGCCTACTTTTATCACTGTGGGACAGCTCACAAGCAAAAATGGACAATCAAGTTTATACTTATAATTGTTTAAAACATCTTTGACTCGGGAAAATCCTACGATTTTGTGCTTGATGACAAAATAAGAGTAACATTCCTGTTTTGAGAGACCATTTTTTACTTGTACTTTTTTTTACATGTACAATTGCGGATCCTACATCATTTCACACCATAAGAATGCTCTTCTTCCCTAAATTGTATTTGTTTCCACTCTGGTTTGTTGGAACAGCTGATATAAGTCATTGTACCTGTTTTCTGATAGGCACAAGACTTAAAATTCACCTTCCGATATGAATTTATAAGACATATTTTTGTTTAACATAAAATATTGTGTTAAGTTTGACCAGGCATTTTGAATGTTATACAATCATGTTACTTCCCTAAATTTGATTGGTTTGTTTTAACTCTCTGGTTTGTTGAAAGGGCTGATATAAGTCATCATATTTTTTTCTTCTAATAGGCATAAAACTTAAAATTCGCCTTCTGGTATGAATTTTTAAGACAACTTTTTGTTTAAAATGAAATATTGTTTTAATTTTGACAAGGCATTTTGATAGTTATATAATCATGTTACTCGGAGCTATTTTTTATGGACCTATACAATGCTATAAACCACCTGATCCAACACGCAGGGAAATATTAAATATATTCCCGATCGGATAATTTTTGGTAACAAAAATATACTCAGTATTTTATTGCGCATTTGAGATCATTTTATGCACCGTTTTGTGCAGAGTGTCTGGCTTGTAAATTGCTTTTGTATCATCGACCACGATTTTGAAATCTGACAAATATTTTTTGTATATATCTAATGAACAAAGCATTAAAATTGAATAAACAAATTTGTATGAGGGATATAAGTACTTTAAATTGCCAATACACAGTACCTATTATATTTGTAATTAAAGAAATGCAGATTTTTCTAAATGATATATTTTTAATACAGTGAGCTTGCAGCTAGTGCAATTAATGGTATTTTCTTCCATCCTTATATTTTACGAATTCCTGCAAATGATCAACCAAAATAAGTATTTTTGTGTACTAATCAAACTGTATATATAGAGCAGATATAGATTTTATTGAGACTTTATCTTTTATATATTTTACATCTTTATGCTTACAGTAACAGTCGATCTTTAAAGATGCATCCCGGTGCTCTCAAAAACAACAATTGAATGTTTTTCTCCTAACAGATTTTAAAAAAAGTACAAGTGAACCCACCCAATTCGAATTTGAGAAGAAATAAGTTAATAAATAAACGTCATTGGATTTTTCTGTTCCATGTCTCATTCAAAGGTGAATAACGTTTATAATAAATAACGATGAAAGTAACAAATACATGTTTTGGGTTGAGACTCGAAAAGAACATAGGAAATGCATCTTTAAAATTTAGACTAAATAATGTATATTCGTACGTGTTTTAAAACAGTATTGAACTCATCAGTTTTACTTTTTGGAATTCAGATTTTGGTTTAGTTTCTTATATTGCAATTAGTTTTTGCTAGGTGTTTTTATTTTTAGTACTCGGTTAAAAGCAAATAAAGCAATTTAAGTGGTTCCTTTTTAAAAAGTAAGTGCATTCTTTAATCAAGATGTCGATTTGCATATCAGAGTATTTTAATCCAGATCATGTTATTAAGGATGTACTGTCCTTGTTCCTCAATAACTTTGATATAATTTTCTCTTTAATAATGTCTGTGCTCAAAAACGATCTGCCCTGCGAGGAGACCGGATATTATCAATACTGACCGTGGGGCGGTAACCAGTCTACCTCGCTAGAACTGGATATTGATGTCTGGCCGTAAATAATTTCAAATTTGATTCCATTTGTTAGTTCCGTGGGTCGATTTTTGTTCTTTCTCAAAAGTGAATAACTTCTGGAAATTACACTGTAGTGTTTAATCCTGACGTAACTTTTTGTTCGTCATACATTATCTCAATGAAGATCAGTCATTACAAAAATGTTGAAAAGACGAGAATCTGTGACTGAGAAACATTTTCATTTTTGCGAGAAACTCCTTTGAAAATGCATTCAACCCTCCACAGACTTTGTACACAACCAAGTGAGTGGTCTGGATAAAACATGTACATTCTTTCCAACTGTTGTATTTTTGGGAAAATAGCAATTACGAAAATAATCATTTCTTTTTTGGCGTGAAATTGTTAGTGTGTGGAGTATAAACAGCTGAATTTTCCTGTAAAATATCAACGTATTTTCGACTATTTATTAACATGACACCTTTTGCTGGAACATTACATACATGTACATACACTTTTAGATATTGCAGCAAACACATGTTCATAATGTTTATAAAGGATCGTGTCCATGGCCGACCACACCACCAGTACAAACTGCTGCAGTGTCAGAACTAAATTGAAGGATCCTCCTCATCATCATCGTCGTCACTCGAGCAACGTCACAGGTTGGCATACAAATGCCTCAATGCCTCCTTCTGTTGCTGCTGTCAGCTTACAGGCAGCTCCAAACGCAGCAAAGGCAGATAACACCTCAGCAGAACACTAATTTAGTGCCTGCCAACAATTGAGCTTGCCCTTCACCACAAACTTGCCCGTATCTGCTCAGCTCCAGTGAAAGCATGGAAGCCTGCATCTGTGGAGGCGCCGAGGGCATTGGCTATTATTGGTGCCAATGGTATTTTCTGTTTCTTAGTCCAAGTGCCACTCCAACCAACGAAACAAACATAATTCAACCAACGAGCTGTTCATCTGATAAACATCAATGGAGGAAGAAGATGATTCCCCAAATTCCAGATGTCTCTCCAAATTCCAGATGTCATCGCCACCCCACCCACAGCAGGGCACAGCAGTGGACTCCAGGGGGCGTTGTTAAGGCCCACGCTGACAGTAATATCTGCTAACTTTTAGGGGATATTGCCAACCAAAGAATACCTTCTTGCTAATATCCGCAAGTACACCAAGTGCGGTGTCATTTGCCTGCAAGAAATGCACCGTGGTCCCAGCAAAAGACCAAAAATCCACGATGTGACACTGACAATGATGAGTGCCCCTACGAGAAGTGTGGGAGTGCATTTGGGTGGGGTTTTTTTTGGGGGGGGGGTTCAAAACTGAGACTGTCATCCAGTCAACTTCCATATCCGATGACCAGGACATCAAAGTCCTGAATACTGAGCTTAGTGGAGTAGCCATAACATCTGTCAACAAACCACCCGGAAGCCCCTTCCTAATATCACCGCCACAATCCACAAAACAGTCCAAGCCATGCATTATTATCGGGAATTTAATAGCCACAGCATCATTGGCTATCATTCCATCACAGACGGCGACGCTTTTGAATTGCTGGCCGAAGCAAGTCAATTTAGCCTAATTCACAATGCGAAACTGCTGGAGTCTTTCCACAGTGGAGGCTGGAGATAAAGTTTCAACCCCTGCTCTAGCCTTTGTGAGCCACAACATTGCCTCGCAGCGGGTACCGCATAAACTATTATAAGATGGAATTTTTGTGCCGGGGTGATATAAATCAAATTAGGTTTTGCCCTTCACCGACGTTTTAAACACCGACGTTTTAAACACCGACGTTTTAAACACCGACGTTTTAGTCATAACTTGTCAACAGAAAAGTCCAATTGAAGTGTAGCAAACAGTATTGTAAGGAGAATTTTGTTCTCTGTCCTAATACCCACAAACTCTCATTTCAACCTCTGCCCACTTCCATCTCATTATGCCAGAACACCTCATATTTCATTTATTCATTTCACGCCAAATTATTTTGGTGTTTCTTTTCTTCTCCTGTTGTTTTGGTTCACTTTGACCACTAGTTTTTAGTGGTAAACAAAAAGAGCACTTTTATAAAGAGGTTCTGCTTATAAAGAGCAAATTCTGAGGTCCCAAATCTCAGGTTCTCTTTGTGTTTCTTTGTTTCGCTGTCCTTTTATAACAACATTCCTGTTATAAAGAGGTAATTTGGCTAGTCCCATCGACCTTGTTATAACGAGAGTCGACTGTGTACCTTAACATGCAGTTAGATTCGGAATGTCAAGTATACAGTAGTTTGATTACAAAGCCATCCTCAAAGGCTACATTATGTCATTGCACCCATTTGGAGGTGGTACAGTACAGTTGTATATAATATAAACGTAGATTTTTTTACAGGGACAGATTTGAGATAGATTTTTGTGGAAAAGAAAAAGAACTCATTTTGAGACAAAATAGACATTTGTTGTTTTCTTCAAACAATTCAATATCATATTTATTTTTCTATTTAGTATGTCTTTACAAATGTTAAGTATTCTGTACGTCAAACTTTTGTCAGTTTTCTAATTTCTTTAATGACAAATGAAGAGCCTCTCCACGAAAATGAGTCAGATTGATAATTGGCGACGAGAATTTTTTACTTCTCATAAATGCCATAACAAATTGAAAAACACTATACAAAGTCTTGCGTGGTTTGGAATTTCGTCCTTTTTTTTAAATTCCTAGTTGCATGCCTGGAAATAGCGTGGGTAAATAACATTCCCAATTTTGCCATATCTTCATGTCGCTTCTTATTTTAATAATTTTGGTAATATGTTCTGTTTTATAGTTTGGTACAAAAACAATCAATTAATGCAAGATGCTATAAAAGCAGATTTAGTTTGAAACTTCACTTCTATATTAGAAATCTAAGACTTTAATATTTAGGAAATCAACGAGTTCTTGCTGGGGTCAGAGACACCAACTGCACATTTAGGATTCTGGCTCATATCACAGAGAGGCACACTGAACTTAAATAATGACCTATGTAAATAAGGGTCATGGAGCATGGTCAGAAGCAAATCCGGTAAGAAATAAATATTTACACTTTCAGCATCACTATTCTTATTCTACCACAACAATCTTTGCAAATAAGGTTCTAGTTTGTATTTATACATTTGTTACACTGACTTTTGGGCTTCTTAGGAAGAACAAACATGTTCCAATTTTTTTTCACAAGGTACTCCATGGTGGATCTCTAGATGACCCTCTGTGACCTATGACCCCCAGGCTAGAGTATATCACAAGTCCACATTCAGTGTGGTGCACAGCTAGTAAACAATTGGAAATGTTTAATGTGCACAAACATTTAGCCTTTTGAGGTAAGAGGAACACTCCTCAGCACAGATGCACACAGTATAGTTTGCATTATCATCACTGAGAGGTGAAGTTACACACATACATGTAATCCATACAAGAATGTGACATTGATTGGAGAAGTTAAAGTTTGAAAAGGCAAAAAAAAAAAGAGTGGTGAGAAATGGTTTTGTTGATTTAATAATCCTAGTTTGATTCAATTAAATGGCAACATCAGATTATAAATGCTTTAATTTTTCCATAGATGGCAGTGTAATACTCTGGTGATGCTGAACTCTGGTGATGCTTAGCGCCGTGTTGCAAATAGCAACCCCCCAAAAAACATACTCTTCCGATGCTGTAGCTAACGATCAATCTCTCCAAACACAACATCCAAAGTTCCTGTAAAAAAAAACAGCAGGATACAGTTTGATAAGTAAAACAGGATTGTACATTTTCTCTTCAATACACAAAAAATAATTTTGTTCTGTATTGATGTAAGCAAAGCAACTTCACTACTTTCTAACTGCCTGGCAGAGAGAAAACAAACAATGTCAGATGCTTGCCAAACCCACAACCACCACGTGCCGTCATGACAAGAACTCTCACTCTGCGAATTCACAAATATTGAACACACTACAGTGATTTTACCACCAATGATGTTTGTGACGTCATGTGTGATCTGCATTTGTGCTCACAAAGTTATGCTATAATGTGTTTCTTCTTTTTTCCCTTAGTTTGAGAGCTAATTAAACAATACCGTTTATGAAATTATAAAATACCCAGTTGCAGTATTCCATTGCGCCTGAGATCTACACATTCTCCAACCTGATTTTTAAATGACTAAACTCACCAATAATAGCTACTGCATCAGCCAGCATGTGACCCTTAGACACCATGTCCAGTCCCGCTAGATGGGCGAATCCTGGAGCTTTGATCTTACAACGGTACGGTCGACTGGATCCATCAGAGACCAAATACACACCAAACTCACCCTAATAGGGTAAAAAAAAATGATGTCGGCTACTTGATGTTACAATAGACTATTCCAGATTTGGCCATAAGCCCCGCCCACCTTTGGTTTGTGTACATTTCTCACAGGTACTGAGTTTGACTGAGTTACCTTGGTCACCTGACCAACGGTCCTGATCTGATTAGTCAATGTTCAGTGTTTGATTGACAGGCAGGAAGGGTCCATAGTATGGTCAGCTACTTCTATAGTTTGAATCATTGTCGGGTGCCATTCTGAAGTACTTTGAAAGGAGAATTTTCAAAGAACCTGTAATTCAGCACCCTGTTTATTATTCCAAAGTTTAATTACCATGGCAACCATGGAAAGAATGCCACGAACTCAACACTTTGGGAAATCAAATTTTGACCTTTAATAACCTTTTCTGGACATTAACTTGAGGAATTTTTGCTACGTGACCACTACAGGGCCAGGGTGATGCACAGATCTATCAGCTTACCTTAGGAGCTTCAATCGCTGTGTATGTAGCCCCCGGCGGCACCTGATAGCCCTCTGTGTACAGCTTGAAATGATGAATCAGAGCTTCCATGGATTCCTGCAAGAAAAGATAATCAAACAGTAGTTATTGATGGACCCAAATTGACAATGATGAGTATAACAGACCCATCCATGGTGCCCCATCCATGGCACAGGTAGGTAACAACATACAATGTACACCTGTCTTACAGTGTATACCACGCTGCATGTTCCAGTCATGCACCTCATATGTACGAGCACACTGGTGCCCCATCTATGGCACAGGTAGATAACACAATATACAATGTACACCTGTCTTATACCACACTGCATGTTCCAGTCATGCACCCCATATGTACCAGCACACTGGTGCCCCATCTATGGCACAGGTAGATAACACAATATACAATGCACACCTGTTTTATACCACACTGCATGTTCCAGTCATGCACCTCATATGTACCAGCACACTGGTGCCCCATCTATGGCACAGGTAGATAACACAATATACAATGTACACCTGTCTTATACCACAATGCATGTTCCAACCATGCACCCCATATGTACCAGCACACTGGTGCCCCATCTATGGCACAGGTAGATAACACAATATACAATGCACACCTGTCTTATACCACACTGCATGTTCCAGCCATGCACCCCATATGTACCAGCACACTGGTGCCCCATCTATGGCACAGGTAGATAACACAATATACAATGCACACCTGTCTTATACCACACTGCATGTTCCAGTCATGCACCTCATATGTACCAGCACACTGGTGCCCCGTCTATGGCACAGGTAGATAACACAATATACAATGCACACCTGTCTTATACCACACTGCATGTTCCAGTCATGCACCTCATATGTACAAGCACACCGGTGCCTCATCTATGGCACAGGTAGGTAACACAATATACAATGCACACCTGTCTTATACCACAATGCATGTTCCAACCATGCACCCCATATGTACCAGCACACTGGTGCCCCATCTATGGCACAGGTAGGTAACACAATATACAATGCACACCTGTCTTATACCACAATGCATGTTCCAACCATGCACCCCATATGTACCAGCACACTGGTGCCCCATCTATGGCACAGGTAGATAACACAATATACAATGCACACCTGTCTTATACCACACTGCATGTTCCTGTCATGCACCCCATATGTACCAGCACACTGGTGCCCCATCTATGGCACAGGTAGATAACACAATATACAATGTACACCTGTCTTATACCACACTGCATGTTCCAGTCATGCACCCCATATGTACCAGCACACTGGTGCCCCGTCTATGGCACAGGTAGGTAACACAATATACAATGTACACCTGTCTTATACCACACTGCATGTTCCAGTAATGCACCCCATATGTACCAGCACACTGGTGCCCCATCTATGGCACAGGTAGATAACACAATATACAATGTACACCTGTCTTATACCACAATGCATGTTCCAGCCATGCACCCCATATGTACCAGCACACTGGTGCCCCATCTATGGTACAGGTAGATAATACAATATACAATGTACACCTGTTTTATACCACAATGCATGTTCCAGCCATGCACCCCATATGTACCAGCACACTGGTGCCCTATCTATGGTACAGGTAGATAACACAATATACAATGTACACCTGTTTTATACCACAATGCATGTTCCAGTCATGCACCTCATATGTACCAGCACACTGGTGCCCCATCTATGGCACAGGTAGATAGCACAATATACAATGCACACCTGTCTTATACCACACTGCATGTTCCAGCCATGCACAAGCACACATGTTGGACTGATGTCTAACATTAATCACTGCTATGATTGGTCCACTGATCCTACACACAAGGATTAACGACTCAGCCAAGCTCCTGGTTAGACACGTGATAACGGCCCGTACAGGTGGCAATTACCATCAATACTTGTCAATAAAGACCCAGACAGATTCCCGCTTCACGCGGCGGCTTTCAAATTTGCAGGGATCTACGCCCAATCTGGTGTCGAAGTCTGTCAAGCAAGCTAATTATATTTTTGAATATTCATGATCCTATGTTTTGGCCTTTATTAATGAATTCTGGTAAGTGATAACTAAATAACCATGTTAACGCAGATATCTTATGCTTTAAAAATGAACTATGAAAATAATGTTTTATTGGTTCAGGACCACATCTCTCTAAAACTTTTTAATGAAAGCCTAATTAAAACAATATTTGAGTTAACGGTGCTCTCCTCGAAAAAGGTGTCACATTTGACGTTTATTTCCCGGGTAAATACTTCATCTATGACGACGAAAACTGCACAATACTATCCGTCATATCCTGGAGAAAAAAAAAATGTCACACCTTGAACACTTATGTGCCAACGGATATTAAGGCCTGTTATCACGCGTCCAACCAAATAAAGCAAGTCCGTTCATTGCATTTTGTACTAGAGCTCAGAACAGTTTTACATCCTTGTGTGTAGGATCCGTGGTTGGTCAAATCAAAGGCGGGCTTCTGTCAATTTCTGTTATCCATGTTATAAATGTATACATTTAGAATTACTAGTCTATACAAGCAGTCTTGGCTAAGACCACTTAGCACAATCAAGTAATTATCTCTGTTGTCACTGTAGTGAACGAAACCGTCCTGCCTATTAATCACTGTAGCACCCAAAACCGCCCAAGCACTCTATGGTTTGATCGATTTTTCAGTGAATAAACACATTGTAGTACAGGTGCTAATGGTTCAAATGCCCCCTCAGGTTTTCCTTCCTCCCTGCCTTCTGCTATTGGTACAACCTGCCCCTCACACCCACCACACCCCTCAGTGGGATGTGGAACAGTCAAGCTTTCAAATCATTCTTTCCTTGATTGCCACCCACATGTATGGAATTCCATCAGGCCATGTGCAGTCAGTGTATTAGATGCTTTGCTAGGGTGTGGTGGTTTGTGATAGGCTGTGAAGGGCATGGGCCATTACTGCTATAACCAAGTAAGTTGAAGTTCTAATTTACTCAATTCCACCGAGTTGGAATTAGTCTTATGGACATTTCCATAAACAAACCATCCTAGCCCTGTGACTGTCAGTGAAACCTGGGTTTGAAATACTGCACTCATCTCAGGTCCCAATTCCTTTAGAGTTTATTTTATTGCCCAGCAGAAGAGCCTCTAAATCTTGAAGTACATGCAGGTAAAACACTGAAGCTGTTGGTGTAAGCTGAAGCTGATATATATGCTGGGGCACAGACATAAAGGCAATGTCAATGTTTGCTTCAATACACTGTTGTGAAAAAGTGTACATCTTAAAGTAGCATATGAAGTATAATATATTTGTACATATACTCAAACATTTCCCCGAGAAGCGTCTTCTGTCTGTCAGGAGCACAGAGTATGCCTATTAGTATTACCTTCATATCTGCTCCCTTGGTGGTGAGACTTTGTCAACCTTTAACCTATCCCACCTAAACATTTCACTGAATAGCGCCCTCTATCGGTCAGGAGCATAGAGTATGTCTCTTACCGTCATCTCAGCTCCCTTGGTGATTAGACTTTGTTGCCAACCTTTAACCTATCCCACCTTAGCATTTCAATGAATAGCGCCCTCTATCGGTCAGGAGCATAGAGTATGTCTCTTACCTTCATCTTAGCTCCCTTGGCGGTTAGACTTTGTTGTCAACCTTAAACCTTTCCCACCTAAACATTTCACTGAATAGCGCCCTCTATCGGTCAGGAGCATAGAGTATGCCTCTTATCTTTATGTCAGCTCCCTTGGTGGTGAGACTTTGTTGTCAACCTTTAACCTATCTCACCTAAACATTTCACTGAATAGCGCCCTCTATCCGTCAGGAGCATAGAGTATGTCTCTTACCTTCATCTCTGCTCCCTTGGTGGTTATACTTTGTTGTCAACCTTTAACCTATCCCACCTTAACATGTCACTGAATAGCGCCCTCTATCGGTCAGGAGCATAGAGTATGTCTCTTACCTTCATCTCTGCTCTCTTTGGTGGTGAGACTTTAGCATCATCCACTTTCACCTCTCCCTCCGGCATCTTGTTCAGACATTGCTCAATGATGCGTAGACTCTGTCTCATCTCTTCAACACGACACAGATACCTGCAAGCGAGAGTTGTCATTGAGTCAGTCAAGAACCATCACAAGACTGTACAAGTCACCACAAGTCAATCACAAGTCATCACAAGTCGATCACAAGTCATCACAAAAATCACAAGTCATCACAAGTCATCACAAGTCATCACAAGTCACCACAAGTCATCACAAGTCACCACAAGTCATCACAAGCCACTTAAAGTCATCACAAGTTTTAGTTCTCCATGCTTTTATGTAAGGCGCAATTTTCACGGAAGTGTGCAGTAGAAATGATATTATTAATTGAGTCTCTATCAGGTCATGTGACCTTTGACTTCATTATTTTACCTGTCGTAGCAGTCTCCATGTGTTCCGATAGGAATATCAAACTCTGTCTGGTCGTAAACCTCATAGGGTTGATTCTTACGCAAATCCCACTTGATACCCGAGCCTCGCAACATCACGCCACTGCAACATATCACAAAAAAGTACTATGAATCGACAATGTAAAAATAAGTAACATTGATTTTAGTTTTGACCTGCTCAGTGATGGCTCAATTGGTCATTTATGTACTCATAACATTACTTCACTCAATTCAATGGGAGGAACAATAACTTCATATAAATCAATAATTTCATAAAAATCCACCACTTCAATCCATGGCACATTTTGGGAACTGTTACAAAAATGGGACATTGTGCATTTCTACAGTCCCAAATACAACAAATATTGATTTGAAATTTAACAAATTTTAATGATAAAACAAATAACTATAGAAACACAGTACAAACATTCTTTCACTAAATCAGATATGAACAAAGCATAACGCTTGCTGGGAGTCATAGCAAAGGTTGTTTGGTCATTGGGCAATGACAAAAGGCAATGGATGCCCATTGCACTTGTTGGCCTGAGTGGGATTCGAACCCGGGTCACAGCAGGAAAGTACCGCTAGCCGACCTGATCTGCGTGTCCTACCTGAATCCATAATTGAGAGCATCTTCCGCTGTGACTACACCGATATCAACCAATCGATCCTTCCATATGCGATTATTGGTCAGCATCTAAAGACAAACATACACCATGTCAGTATTCATGTAAATGCTTCAAATAATAATACTGAAAGAAAAGTTTAAGGCTGAGACTAAATATTGTGCTCTAAAACAAAATAACGTATGAAGGAATTTGTAAATGTAAATTTGTAAATACTATGTAAATTTGAATACTGGGGTTTGTCCTTCACCAGCGTAATTTTTTATCGACACTGTATAATCAGTTTCTGTCGGAGAGCTTGCAAAAAAAACTCCCCCCCCCCCCCGACTTCCAGCTTTCTAGAGCAGATGTCATAACCTACTAACTGCAAACAATTACATTGAAGGGAACACCCAATATCAGAATTAAGTCAAAGAACCAGGCTTACAACGTGGCCATCCCTTTTTAAAAAGAATCCTCGTCCAAACTTCCTTGAAAAATCTCAGAACAATAACAGATTAAACATTAGCTATAAAATCAAAATAACACCATGTATCAGAGAGCACTAACATTCAATGAAGGCAATGAATTTAAATTAATACATAAATTTATCATCTTTGCAATACAACCATGAGTCACTGTACCGCCCCAAACTGCCCCAGCACTCTATTGATTTATGGATTCAACATTAATGGATTAATGCAATGTTAAACAGTGTAATACAAATGCTTATGGATTAATACAGTCTGAAATATTTTCTGGAGAATTTTTTCCAAGATTTTTCAGGAGTTACCTCTTCCAGCTCATCGATCCTGAGAGAGAAGTTCTTGGCCCATTTGTAGATGTCGTCCATCAATCCTAACGGCATGTCCTGATACAAAACCAAAACAAAACACACATTTAATATATTGTATGCGGCAATTCAACATTTCTGTTTCGTTTTCCATTTCAATCAAAGATTAATACATGACATCATTAAGTTTCCCACCACAGACCTCCTTGTTTCATATTATTGACATTTACTTTGTTCCAATCTCTACATATAATTCGTTTTTACAAAAATATAGACAATTTGTGGAGTCAAAGTTCCATTAAGCCAAACTTGAGCACTCCAATTTACATAGAGCTTTTATAGTTTTTGTTGTTCAAGACAGCCAGGCTATTGTCTTCTTTTTACTTCTCTGACTGACTTTCCACTGATCGACTCACTCACTGACTGTCTCCCCTGAGTCAGGCAGAGCTATCCTAATGGCCTGAATCATGACAAGACTTCCAGCCAATATCCATTCTGAATGAATTGAACAGAAGTTTCTTTGCTTTGGTTTAACCCTAACCCACCTCACTCCTCCAAAATCCTCCTGGCAGTTTTGGAGGATTCTAGAGGATTGAGGATGAATGGTGATTGAATCAAATGAGGATTCTGGAGGATTGAGGATGAATGGTGATTGAAGCACAAGAGGATTTTGGAGGATTGAGGATGAATGCATTTTGAGGCAGGACTGTCTGATGATTTTGAAGGATTTGGCGTTGGTCATCCTTCATTTAAACACGAGTGCAAAGTTTTGGGATGAGGAGGATTTAACAGGATTGAGGATGAATGCATTTTGAGGCAGGACTGTCTGACAATTTTGAAATATTTAGGCGGAGTTGCAAAATTTTGGAAAATTTTGGAGGATTTTGGAGGATTGAGGATGGTTGTAAGCAACAAGGGCCTAGGGGGTTAGGGTTAATTGATCTATAGACAAATTACAAAGAGTAAGATGCAATTGTTAATTTCCAACCCTCAGCCATACCCACCTGTTGTACTCCTCCTGGTCTGATGTACGCTGCATGCATCCTAGCACCAGACACTCTCTCATAAAACTCAAATGTCTGCAAATAACAAATAAGAAATCACATATCACATTGACTTAGGACCGACTGAACTGATAATAGTAGCTCAATAAGTGCTGGAGAATTGAATCTGCATAACTACAAATGCACGTCAAGAGCAAGTCCTATCAGTCAACACCTTGGAACCAGTTATTTTGCACTACTTCCCTTGAATTCATACAGTGAACTTATCCATCAGTATTAGTGCTCAAGGCGCTACATCATTATTACCCTGCTCATTGGGCCAATGAAACATTCTTAAAGACAATCTCAGCTCCCTGGGGAGTATACAGCTCCATACTGCAATTTCAGCACAGAGCAACTACAATCAATCTCAACAACCATGTCTGCCCTCACAGGTACCAACTACTGCTGGATGAGGAGGAGCAATGAGTGACAAAGTGCCTTGCCCAAGGGCACATGCACCATGACCCCAAGCCTGTTCGGTATGGCGATATTTCACGATATTTCGATTATATTTTCATATCGGAAATCGTATCGATCTCATAAAAAAAAATCGGCACATCGTGAAATTCGATATGCCGAAAAATATCGCGATATTCTTTTGAGGTACCGCTTTTTGTAACCAAAGTCAATCCCTTACAGTTTCAAACCATCGCTAAAGCGCTCCCATGAAAAACTGCAAACGACAAATTCACCGCATTGTATTTACCGCGATAGGTCTTACCTATTCAGGGGCGGAACCAACTGACTAACGTCACGTGTATTGGATTTTGCGTCTTCCACGCTGCGCTGCACGTGGTGCAGTACAAACAACACAATTTCACCCGACGTACCAAGTGCCAAAATCGTAATCACGTGCGTGGAGTTAACCGAAGGGAAACGAAGTCTCTGACATTTCGCAAAGAAAATACGGTGCCTGTTTTGTTTTGACGGAAATGTGAATTTGTATAGACAAAACACCACAAATACATGTGCTTGAATTGTAGATTAGGACGTTGAGAAGTGAATGTTTCGTTTCGGCACCGGCTCGAGGAGACCACGCCGATCCCGCAAATTTTTTTTCCCAGCACCAAACGACATCAGCATACGTACGCACGTTAAGCGCCCTCTACGATACTTTTATGATACGTGGGCACTATATATTGATTAGTTTTCCACTTTTGAAGCGAGCAATGTGACAGCTCAGTCGATAATTCATTGTGTTTTGTACCGCGAGGTTGCGGGTTCGAATCACGGTGTTACACATGATTTTTTTATTATTATTATTTTCTAACCTGAGGCTTGGGAGGATTTTATTAAAAAGGGAAATGAAGCCCGAATTTCATATATTTATATTTTTGATTTTCTTTCCATGTTTTTAGAAAAGTATAAAGTCCAAAACGTCATAGCGTATTGCGGATTCGTACGCGTTTGGGAGCCGGAGAGAAATAAAAAATCGCCACAGGCTAGGCCGACTCCGCGCATGGAGCTCCGCGCAGGCGAACTAGAAACAAATTTTCCTGCACGTATTTTTCCTGACTCGGAACGAGCTTCTCTTCCGTGGTTGTGCCTGGGCACTTACACTTGCTTAGTGCCAAAGCTGTCCCAAACTTATGAAATCTGTTCATATTTTCAGCAACAAAAAACGTCGAAAACCAACTGTTCAGTCGCGGCTTTTATTTCGTTCACAGAACAAAAAATGCGTCACAAGAAATTGGACTGATCCATTCATTTTTTGTAAAGGGGTGTTTCACCCTCATTTTTTGAGTTAACATCGTTTTTCGAACAAAATCTTAAGAAAAAAAAATATTTTGTTAGTTTGTAACGATGAAGAACTTTTTCTGAACCAGGAAATATTTCGGACTCCATTAAAAAAAATATTATTTGTAATTCTGAAAAGATGGAAATACTGGTAAATTGTTTGCAGTGAAGCACACCCTTGCCGCAATGGTGTGGGCTGTACTATGCGTGCGCGCACGTGTAGATCATGATCATGTCAATGCGGCGTGCAATTGCGTGCTTGTGCTTCGTTCTTTCCTCGATATGGATTTCTAATAAATTGCACATTTTTATCCAACATTTCAAGGTAATTTTGTTTTCGATGTTTGAATGTGGAATTTGTTTTCTACCTAAATTGGCAAAGAAAATGAGACTCTAGTCAAATAAACTTGACGATTTTGTTCAGGACATATTGGGTCTTTTTCGCGGCAGTGGACATGGTGGATCGTGACTTCGGTCGTGTTTTTTTTTTTCGTTATTCCATTGTTCCATGAATGGAAAAATGACGTCATCACGATTATATCGCGATATCCGATATTTTTTTCACGATATGCCGATTTAAAAATAAATGGATATCGAACAGGCTTACATGACCCCAGGCTGGATTTGAACCAACTACGTGCAGAATTACCCACAGACCACAAGTTAAATGCTCCAGACCACGACACTCCACATACTCACCACTACGCTAAACCAACAAAACCTGAAAATGAAGTCAAAATCTGACTACCATATCATGTACCTGAGAATTGTAAAATACTAAAAACTGCCTCGAAGTTAGACTGACCTTTTCTCTCTCTTCAAACATCCAGAAAAATGGGGTCATAGCTCCAACGTCTAGAGCGTGAGTAGTGACTGCCATGACGTGGTTAGCTATACGAGTGATCTCTGCAAATAAAACTGATACAAAGAGAAAGATACTGCAAGTTTATCACTTGATAACAAGAGTTACATTCACTATTTTGTATGATAATTTAGAACCCATTTTTCTACAGTTCTACTGATTGCGATACTGTGTTTCATGTCCAACTTCAGACCACTTTATCCTGAACAATTCTGAATAACATTGTGCTTCTTCACCTTCAAAAACATGTTGTTTTGCACCAGATGAAAAGATGAGGGAATTGTACATTGCTAACAATCTCTAAAAACTCCTATACCAGGCAGAGGAGATGAGGTGTACACGGCTCTATTCCCTGGTTTCCTTTAACATGCAGAAAGCAAGAAACTTGGAAGACACACCTCATAGCACTTTGGGGCTAATACTGTTACTTTTAGCAGATATGTCAGTGACATTTTTGCAGAAAGTTAAGATCTACAAGAAAAATATTCATACATGTATGCTGCCAGTATATTATTATTTACAATAAAAACAACCTGAAACAACCTGTGATTGCAGGATAACGCACATACCCATTTTAGTAAAATTGAATATCTCACCTCTAATCCACTTGGCTCTCTCTGGGATGTCGATATTCAGCAGTCTCTCCACTGCCAGTGAGTAACCCTGTTCATTACACATCATGGAGACGTAGTCTAACCGATCAAAGTATGGCAGTGCCTGCAGATACGTCTTGTATTCAATCAACTTCTCTGTTCCACGATGTAAGAGACCAATGTGGGGGTCTGCTCGAATCACAGTCTGTACAGAAAAGTGCAATGAAAAATCAAAATTTACAAAACAAATTCATTCTTATTGTCAACCAAGAATATTGTCTATAGCAGCATTTAAACTTACAACCCTAGGAAACCCCTGTCATTTGGAACTGTGCTGTGTATCCTATGATGGTAGTCTTCAAATACCTCTTCTGCGGCAGTAAAGATATAATTTATAAAACATGCATATGCCAAACAGATATGGCTAACGACCCCTGTCATTTGGAACTGTGCTGTGTATCCTATGATGGTAGTCTTCAAATACCTCTTCTGCGGCAGTAAAGATATAATTTATAAAACATTCATATGCCAAACAGATATGGCTAACGACCCCTGTCATTTGGAACTGTGCTGTGTATCCTATGATGGTAGTCTTCAAATGCGTCTATAACTCTTCCTGCCAGTAAAGATATCATTTATAAAACCTTATATGCCAAACAGATATGGCTAACGACAATCAAGAAAGTGGAAGTACAAGGATCACAAACCAGACTCCAACCAGCCAACAAGCTGGGGTGGTTGAGTGGTAAGACGCCTGCACTAGAAAGCCCAGCCGAGTGATTTTGTTACTTTCACCCGGCGGGTAACACACTGAGTATACAGTGTTTATATGTCAGTGAAGGGCAAAACCTAACAATGAATCACAAACATGCTTCATCTTTGTCACTTTCTTCAAGTCTCAGTAGCAAGTGGTTCATTACTTCAATACAGGAACAAGAAGATAAAAGCCTTACTTCGCCGCTGAGTTCTAAGACAAGACGAAGCACACCGTGGGCAGCTGGATGCTGAGGACCAAAGTTGATGATGAGGTTAGACACGTCTTTCTCTGGTATCTTATCACGATCTTGAGAAATGACAGAAAATTAACAATTTTTAAAATGTAAAAATGTTAACTGCTTTCTCAATGCTTTGAGGCCTTATAAAGCCATGTTAACGTCATTGGGATCAGAGAACAGAGTGTAGTTTTAACATTTAGCAGAATGTTTGCTACTTACATTGTACAGCAGGAAACAATCCAGGTACAGATTGGCTAATACAAGGATCCATGGCTTACTTCAAATGAACTCTGCCTCTGAAGTTAGTGCTTTTCCGTGCTATTTACAATCTCCATGGAAATGAGAAAGGCTCTATGGGCTCCATGCACACATACCCCCTCAACGGCAGGAAAGGGAGAGTTAGGGAGACAATCAGAAGTGACATTTAAACGCATCACCAACGACGCTGGACGCTCATGTGAAGACACTATGGCTTTGTGCACATTCACAATAAGATTAGTCATGCATACATTGTGCTACATGTGCCAACCAGTACGCTCATGTGGTGTTTCCTGTCCACGGGACTCTCAAGTAGTAAATAAAGGGCCCCCTCTGGCTGACGCATCATCCCATATGCAACCAGAAAACAAAACAAAAACCTATGGATTTCTAAGCAGAGCAATAACATAGACCCATTGCATGGTGACCCTCACTGCTTTTACAATAAACTGTCAGTGACAATGAAACTACAAAGCTCTTACCATCCCAGGGGGGTGCTGGCCATTTCGATGTGACTTCATCTGGATACATAACAGCCTTGGCATACTGCTCTACATCCTTGACTTCTGGCTGCCATTGCTTAGCACCTCTGAGTTCAACGTAAAGGAGGACAAAGTCTGCATTAGATTTCAATAATCAGATAATCAAATAATAAATGCACACGATTGGTCATTTAGCCTATCAATGGGAATATCTGACAGAAAAAAAGTAAGCAGATTGAACTTAACAAAAAGCAATAGGCTGCGTGCGTGTGAAATCATAGATGTAGGGCCTAGGCCTACCAATTAAAACTTAGTTAAAAGAAGTACTTAGGCGAAATAATAAAAAACATGTTTAGCATCCAGCCCGCTTCCTTTTTGCAGGCCGCTTCCTTTTTTTTTCGAAGTGGCTATCGTTACGGCAGTCGTTGTTTAGCGCCCTCTACGATACTTTTTTGATACGCACGCAGGTATATAATTATTTGTTATAGCGAGCAGTGCGACAGCTCAATCGATAGAGGGTAGGATTTTGCACCGCGAGGTTGCGGGTTCGAATCTCAGTTTTGCACTCAAATTTTTTTCCTTTTCTAACCTGAGGCTTTGGAGGATTTTTTTAAAAAGGGAAATAAAGTCCGAATTTCATAACGTTCAAATTCACTTTTTTCCTGCTAATTTTATATTTTCTTGTCATGTTTTTACAAAAGTTGCAGTCTACCGTAACGATAGAAAATGGGAAATGCGTTACGGCTGCCGTAACAATAGCCACTGCGTTTTTTTTTAACTGAGAAAAGGAAAAATTTTCAACAGTAACAACATCATTTTGGCCTCTTTATCCATTTTATCTAGCCCATATAAAGCTGTATTTTGTGAGTCCAATGGCAGCCAAAGTCATGAAACTTGCATCAAAATGCAAGTTGCAACTTTTTAATCAGATAATTAGTGGCACCGAGCCAAGGCCCTATCTCAACGAAGGTCAGTAGGACTAAATAATGAAAGGTTTGCGGAAACACCATGTGCGAATGGTTGAGAAATTATTCGCACATGGTGTTTCCGCAAACCTTTCATTATTTAGTAACTCCACCATCTGACCATGCAAAGCCTCAATGCTCAAATCTTACTTGTCAGTTAAAAATGTCACTAATGGCAAAAAGTTGAAAAGAAAAATCAGAGACTGGAATCTTAAATTAAGTGTCAATCCAGTGCAACATGCGTCCGAATTCTTCAAGTTCAACCTTGTATTCATTTTTTTTCCTGTTATAGATGCAATGCATTACGGAATACACAATACAATGCATTACACAATAGGAATTGTACGTTTTCATGGTTTTAACAAAGGCAGTGTATATTTTGCCGGAGACGGCAAACCTTTAAGGCTTTAGTAAACGTTAGTTTGCCGGATATGCACTGAACATGCGCAGTTACTGTTTTTTTGTACTTAAACATTTTCCGGTGACAAGTTTTAGTCTGGCTCCATGCCAAAATTATCGTTGTTACCTCGTATTCACAAGATGGGATTCAGACCATTTTATAATTTCGGACTTTATTTCCCTTTTAAAAAAAATCCTCCAGAGCCACAAATCTGAAAAAGAAAATGTAATACTCTGCAAAAAATGTTTGAGACATGTTAAAATAATTAAAGAAGAATAGGGAAAAACTTTAAAATGTGGTGCGGTCGGAATCGAACGCGAGTCATCCCGCTTACTAGAGCCTTTGCTTAACCATTACACCAAACGTGCTACACAACTTTTGGTGGGAATTTAATACATCTTATAATTCAGCCCTATTTTAAAGAGTACAGCGCCCTCGGAAAAATTCTTGCAGCCGATCACCACTTTTTTCAATAAATTTTCTAGCGCCAAAAGTTACCTCTTTCATGGTTATTCCCTCCACTTTCCCCTCCTCTACTCTCATCCCCTCCTTTCCTTAATTTCTATTTATTAATCAGTCAATTACTTCATCGGGATTCGAACCTCTGACGCTTGCTTGATACACGAGTCTCTTAACCGCTAGGCCGCGCACGATCGCTGTTGCAATTATCAATCTTTGGACGTATTTGAAGTATCCATTGAAATAAACTAAATATTCATGAGAAAATAAATATTCAAAATGACGTATTGCACTATCATTGGCCGGCTCATGTGACGTCTCATGCGACGTCATGGTTATCGATGTCATGCGTATAACGTACCGCTGTTCCAGACACTTCAATCAGTTTTGACCGGCTGCTTCAACTCAGATCTGCACTACATGTACATGCCAAAAATGGCCTAAAAACACATTTTTACTAATATTTTTTGGCCTCTCCACTGTTTCCTGGATTCCTCTTGGTTGATATCCCAAGGTGAGGTGACAATTTTGGATGTTTGGCGGCAGGTAAGTGGTGATCGGCTGCAAGAATTTTCCCGCGCTCTCTGTTGATATGGATTGCCGCCGGCAAACCTTTAGTAATCGTTAGTTTGCCGTCATTACCTCCGGCAAAATATCCACTATCTTTAACAAACTGAACTGATATGCAGCCTGCAGCTTGGAAAAAAAAGGTCCAAATAAAACTACTATTCAACAACGCATGAACACATCAGTGAACATATTGTATATGTTCGAACTACAAACCTTGTGCAAGCAATAACTGGAGATCTATTGAGGACGTTTTGAATCAAAACACCCCGCAAAGAGTTGCCGGGAATTTTGCAAATTGCTCGACCCAGGAGCGCCGCCATGTTGCATAAACGATGCTGGTAGGCGTGATGATTATACCGCATTTACTAGTGGGAAGATAAATAGAGTACCAGCTAAATTTGCATGTTGTCGTTTCGGTCTCGAATTTCAAACCTAGGTTTCGTTTCGGATACGGTTTCATTTTGGCTGAAGAATGAAAAAGGTTCGAGGGCCTAGGACCTTTGTCACAGACGAAAAACTTTGGTCAGTGCGTTTATCTTCAAGCATAATAAGGCAGCACTTATAAGGAGAAGAAGAAAACAAAACTGAAGTCATTCGGAAAATTGGGGCTCATAATACATGACTTCTAAAGAGCCGGCCATGCTTAAAAACACCCGACAAGTCAACGCCAGACACTGTTAGTGTTACTCATTAATTAACGCCAACTTCGGGGTGGATGGAGTGCATTAATTGTGGCCATAATTTATAGTCCATTTTCGTATAAACAGGCAGTACAAATTATACTGCTGAAAACAAAATAACATCTGTCTGGCATAATTAGGGTGTATGTCTTAAACAAATCCCAGAATGGAAGGAAATTTATAATTCAAATCGATGTATAAATATGAAGACACTATAAATGTGGTGGGGCATCGTTATATAAATCATATCCAGTGTAAAATTCGAGATAAATGCTCATCACGTAAAGAAAGGAAAATTTGAAAGCATTTCTTTTCCCAAGGTCGGTCGTTTTGTAGTATGTAAACGTTTAACCTCTATTGAAACTGGTATACTTGCAGAGCAGGTCGACTAGTGCATGCAAAAACAAATTTTTAATTTTTTTTTTACGCTTAATACCCCCTTGCACATGTGCAGTTGGACCGGAGAGAGGGCCTCGTTGGACAACGGGTGATGACTCAGACTAGTCGTTTTGCCACCACTCTAAATCCACCCCCCCCCCCCCAATATTAAGTTATGCTTATGAGTAAGTTCGTCCCTCAATTCTGGAGTCGAATGTACATCCCATATTATTTAATAAATACTTGGAAATGATGATGACTTATTATACGGGGTGAGTAAAGCGGAACCCAAACCCCCAAAAGTATTTTTTTTTAAATATGCAGCACCAAACATAATAATGACTGGAAAGCCAATTTCATAAGCTACTTTTAGATTTAAAAAATACTGAAATTCCTTAACCCTAAAAGGGACAGGTTATTTTGACCATCTCTCAGCCGGGGGGGGGGGGCGGATTCCCCCCAAGATCTCAACCATCGATTGACAAAAAATGTTGAAACTCGGTACATGCATAGAGCAACTCATCATGAATATTTCCAAGAAATTTCATGACTATAGGTCAAAGGGTTTTGGAATTATGGCTAATTCATTATTCATGTACGAATGGTAATTCTGCTCTGTGTACACGACGTATATGGGAAAATTCAGTTTTCACGGCGCGTAGCGTGGTCCGATTTTTATGTTTTTGGTATCAAAAGATGCGCAAGACTCGAGGCTAAAAAGTCATAACAGCTCCGGTTGCGAAAAAAAATCAAGGCTATCGCGGAAAAAGTTGAGGGGGTGGGGCGGATTCCGCCCCCGGCCCTTTTAGGGTTAATCCGTTCAAACAATATCACAATTTAAACACAATGACCCTAAAACCTCTTTTGTCCAAAAATGCGATGTTAAGAATCGTCGTCACAATTGTCTTCAAACATCACCAGTGATAAAACCCCAGTTTAAAAGTTAAACATATTCAACTAATTATGCAACCAAACCATACAGAACAAATTGGAAATAGAAATAATCGGTGTTAGACGATATTGTAGGGCCCTACAGGCATATTGTTCATATCAGTGTTATAAAACAAATTACCCACTGCCGCCTGTTAAAGATTGTCTATTTTTACATGAAAATGCATTGCATTCACAAACCTGCCATTAAAATTAACCCTTTTTTGTTCGTATGGTACGCCCGTGGATATTGGACTGCAGGGTGCCGAGTAAAAAAAAAAGCGGAACCCAAACCCAAAAATATATATTTCATATTTAAATAAAAAGTTGTAGCACCAAACATAATAATGACTGGGAAGCCAATTTCATTTTAGATGAAAAAAATACTTAAATTTCCCAATCCAATCGAAGAATATCAACATTTAAACGCAATGACCCTAAAACCTGTTAAGTAAAAAAAAGCAGTTTATTGTGTATTCTGACTGTTGTTCTGGAACAACAAAGAAAATGACAGAGATACTTGTTTCAAAACTGTCAACAACTGTAGTACGCAATATCTTTATTAAAACCTGGTTAGGCAAACAATATAACTCATAAAATCAACTTTGTTTTAAAAAGACGGGCCTGCAAAAGTTCTTTGTCTGAATATTAGACATTCACGTGTGCAGAGCCATACCTTACTGTACAAGGGGGTATTAGGGCAGCATCTGGTAGCCGGGACATTTTCCAATTGCTTCCCCGTGCTAATTTCGAGTTTCAGCCATTTCAAGACAATATTAGAGGCACAAGAGGTTATTAACCCCGTGCTCTTCAAACATAATATTGTTTTTTTTATCCTAACGAATTGTCAATTTGTATATTTTTTGTACAGAAAGCTACTTTTTCCAATTTGTCGGGCGTCTGCAATCCTCTGAAAAGGGGCTTTCATTTCGCGCACAAATGAACCCGCCCTGCGAGAAAGCCGAATAAATATTGTCGGACCGCTAATAATTCGAATTTTGTAAAGAAATAATTTAGTAACTAAACGTCGTTGTTTTCTTTTCGTTCGACGTCTAATTCAAAATTGACTAACTTTTATGTGTTGCTATAAGAAAACTGAGCAGTTGCAAAATATATATTTTTCGGGATGAAACTTGGAATAACCTGGGCAATCGATTTTTTTAAAATTCGTCTGGGGAAAAACTTAATCAGTTATTGGTTGACAGTACAGAGAGAAAAGCTGTAATTAAAACACCACTAATCGCTCTGAGAAGCGGGACTGGACGTTGTGATGAATTCATTTCATATTTCTGTAGGTATAATCAAGTTTACTTTCCCATCGATGTGGTTGAGTCGTCGGGTTGTTATCTATAGGGAGAAATATAATAATGCCTCTCACCAAACATCACAAACTGAACTGTCCAAATGGCTGAGTTGACACAATGGAAATGTCATCCAAGACAAACCAAGTTTCTGCCATTTTTATATAACTTTCATTCCTTTGAACTCTCATTCTTCTCTTGGGGGGGGGGGGGGGGTTAGTCACCGGGGTAGTCATGCGAAATCGCCGAAAACCGAAAATAATAACTTTCATCTCATTCTCTCATCCATTTGATTGCATCGAGGGGGACGCCCGTCCTCGATGAAACATGAGAGATGCATTACCGTTCCTATTGGTTCGTTATTATTTTCTTATCCCAATAACAACACGTATACTTTTGGAGAAAAATACATCTTTTTTTGTGAAGAACTTTTTTCCAAAGAAGCGCGTCAGTCAAAATTAAGATTTTCAGCTGAAAATTACTAACACACGTTTTTCAACCTTCCGAAGCACGCCATCTCTTGACCCATACACCTGTCTACACCCAATCACTGTACACAAACAGGCCTCTTTCAATGACACCCCACGACGGATTATGCCTTCGCCATTGAAGGGGGCCTTCACGAGTAATGTGCCCGGGTTCTATACACCTGCCATAGCGCCATACGTCGCTGCATGCCGAATCGACTCCAGTAATTAAGTACAGCGCCCTCTTTCGTGATCTTGTAAACTGACACCGTCCGTCTTAGCTTGGCCCCTGCTGATCCGAACCGTGACCTACATCGAAGAAACTTTTTCCACCGAATTTTTATATCCTTCAAATTTGATTCTTTGACTGAAAAAAGTACATTTCCTACACCGGTGACTAAACCTTCGTCGATCAATGCAAAACAGTCCGTTTTGGTCAAAGTTTACTGGCTGAAATAACGGCCCAAGAAACTGTTGACCCGAGGGTTCACGAGGTTGTTTATGATAAGATTTGCATAAGAACGTTGACCCTTCCACTGTTGTAAGTTTACACAGTACATATGCATGTGTGATAAGTGACAAGAACGAGTAAGGAATGCAACGAGAATCGTCCAAATTACCACCGGAATTCCCCCATTTCTGATGGTCACAGGTCAAGTAACCCGTCATTTTAGAGTAAAGGTAAGTACAGAGAAGTAACTTGAGTTGGTATTTCGTCTTCAGAGTGTTGGTATTGGGTTAAAATTTCTGTGGGAAAATGGGAACAAGTTTGAGCGAAGTTGTGTTCAGAAGGCAAGAAGTTAAGAAGTGCATTTCATATGCAATGGTGTGTGTGTACAGTATGTAGTGATGCATACTAAGCTTTGCATGGTATATGATTTTGAAGGTTTTTAAGACCCCAACAGAACTATCAAGCTTCCCATAATTGTAAACCCTAAACATTTTCCAAAATATTGGGAAAGTTTTGTCAAGTTTGTAATACTAGATTTGCCTTGGGTTGCAGAATAAAACATGTGTTTCTGTTTTATCACAAAATTGTTTCACTTTCACGCAGTGACAACTGCCTCAGACATGTCAGAAATGACTGCATTGAAGTGCACACAGCTTACCAATTTGTGCATTTTGCTAATGTAATTTCATTCGTAAATCATAAATGTTTTCACCGCAAATTTAATCACCCATATTTGCCAAAACATAGCCAACAGCAACATTGTGTTCTGTGAATTATTAAAGTTGCCGTAGGCCTGCGCCTAGACCCGTGAACGTGGCTTGTAAATTACGCCACGCTCTTGTACCATTTCGAACCAAGCGAAATCGTCCTTCCGTGACAAAAACTGAACATTGCTTTACCGTGTGATAAGTACTCACATACATGTACGGTATCAAGCTTTCTTGAAAATTGAACATGTTGAAATCTGCTTTTATGCCAAATCTTGCATTTTAAACGAAATTCGAGGTAAAATCTGGCAAGATCTCGACGTCCTGCAACCTCCCCCTGATGCATGTGATTTACTGGACGAGGCCACGTGATAAATGCTGCGGATAATTTGGTATTGCACTGACGCTCCGGGCACTCCTTATGTCCGGATCATAAGTGCGATTCCAAATTATTAGCAGCGTTTATCATGTGGTCTCGTGGTTGGCCAGTCTGACACCACCCACGATCATATGCGTCACATGAAGCAGACGGGTAGCTTGGAGGGCTCCAATAATTTTGCTTGCAAATGACCCTGGGTACTTGTCCAGTTAACGTTAAAATCTAATTTCTACACGTTCGTACATGTATGGGTCTTCATTGACGGCAAATTTCGTCGAAATGACACATCCTGCAGGCATGCAACTTTTCCTCGGATCAGCTGATTTCCTCTTTTTTCACTTCCAATGTGTGCCATTGAAAATAGAAAAACACTGTACCATACAAAGTCTTGGACAAATTTGAATTTCCTCTTTTTTTGTGACTTCCCAGTTTCATGCCTGATCCTGAACACGCAGGAAGTACTCAACATGCATACAAATTATGAATGGCGGATCGATTTTGCCAGGTTCGAAATGACACAACAGCGTGGCGTTGTATACAACGCCATGTTCACAGGTCTAGCCTGCGCCTAGATCGGGGTGGAGTGATGTCATCCGGTGAAAACATCTATTCATTTGCACACCAGTTTTCATCGGTTGCTATGTGTTACCATTCGGCACTACATAGGCTACTCAACAACCATTGAGTTTCAAAAACAGGTCCGGGGGCTAGAAATAAAATATAAGCCAATGTAAAACATTCCCTGGTGTCCACGCCCACCTATGACAATGTTTACATCCATTTTTGTCTTGTTATCTTTTCTCACTGAGGTCTCCTTATTTCACAGTTCTTGCATTCAATCCCCAAGTTATTGCACACACACAATAATGGTGAAGAGTATTAATTAGAAGCAAATTACATTATTGGGGCCCAATAGAGTTAGGCGCCTAAATGGTTACAAATGTGTACACGAAGTGTAGATCATTTTGAGAATTGAAGAAAAAAAAGCGTCGGTCCGTCACGTCCCAACAATAACATCATCCCAACTATAGATGGGAGAATCACTTCTACAGTGAAACAATCCCAACTTATATAGTTTGGGCATAACAGATACATTTATTTTGGTTCAGTTAGATATAAACTGTAACTTTAGAATTGAGTTAAGGCTAATTCAATACAATACTCAGTTCTGTGTGTAGACCAGAGATGATACTGTGACAGCGCCCTCAGTTGACCAAAATGGATAATGTAGACTGGAGACACATACAAGGACCTGTAGGCAACAGTCTTACAGCATCAGAGATCTATGAATAACTTGGCTATGGCTATCAGTAACACGTGTCTATGGCAAGTGGCTTCAGCAGCTTTCCTTGACACATGTATGTGAAGTAAGCCGTAGTCAAGTAATTTGGACAAGGGCCTACATGTAGTTCATGCTTTTATGAAGTCAACAAGTGAAGTTTCATTGTGATGATTGCTGTTAGACTAACAAATTCGCTTTGCACTGTAATTCATGTGAAATATAAACCAGCCTTCTCGTTGGTTGTTGTGCACTATGACAAAAACTTCCCTGTCCCTTTCTACACACCTAGAGCTGCCATTTGCATATTCTAGTAGTTGATTATTCAAAACAGCGTTTGATCGAATATGAATATTCCAAACTCACTGATCAAATTTTACGCATGCCAAAAGTACACCGGTTTAATTTACGTGCAGCGAACGATATTTTGAGCCGGTGGTGTAAAAAAGTGGCATCTGACTTCTGTCTTTTACTAAGTACATGTACATGTACTGGACCAAGTCCGCCAAAATCCATCACTCACACTGCTTCCAATGCATGCTTTGCTTTAGGCCTCCAGGCCCAAGTCCATCATACTCCATCAGTATTTAGTCACACCAGGCCTGTAGGACCAAGTCCCCCAAAATCCACCAAAATGGGGGGATGGATTTTGATGGAGTTGGAAAGGTTAGGGTTAAAGATTAAAAAACGGTAACATCACAGTTGTGTGTGCAGGCCTATGTGCGTAGTGTTTTTTCTTTTTGAATATTCGAACCAGCAAAAAGCCATTCAAATACCCAGTGATTGAATATTTGGTGTATTTGGGACATCCCTATCCCTGTCATCTGATTAAAGATGACAGATGAGTTGTTGTCTGAGTTTGTTGCCTGGGGTAATTTTGGGTTTTGCTATTCACTAACATTTTAATATTAACACTGTATTTAGTTGTCCAAGGGCTTGTGAGAACAATTTCACAAGTTTACTCAGGTGAGAACTAATCTAAGTCCTTTCATACCAGGGAAACCGAAGATAAAGGCCGCCGTACACGTGAGCTATGTGCTGAGCAAAAAGTCATTCGTGGCTGTATTTGCTCAGCACGTAGCTCACAAAATACCCTCGTGTGCAATGAAGTTTTGCTGAGGCCGTGAGGCAAATGTCTATCCTGCTTGATTTCTTTTGCCATGCGAGGTGAAAAACTCGCTGTGTGGCATGTGCTGTCAACCTGAGCTACCGGTACGTGCTGAGAGTCGCGTTATGTACAAAAATGGGGACAAAATGCCAGCAGGCTTTAGAAGATTTGCTTAAAAATATCTTAAAATCACATGTACAGAGTATGTGTGATTTCATTAGCTAGTTAGCTTAATCTTTTTAGCTCAGCACGTAGCTCAGGTTGACCGCACATGGTGAGTTCTTTGTCTCGCGTGGCGAAAGAAATCAAACATGATAGCTCGCGAGATAGAAAACTCAGCAGAAATTTCGCGCACACGGGGATATTTTGTGAGCTACGTCCTGAGCAAATAGCCTAGAATGACTTTTTGCTGAGCAAGTAGCTCTCTTGTGCAGCGGGCTTAAATGTCAGTCTAATGGGCCATATTAGCTCAGGACAGACTTACTAATGTTACATTATATGCATGTTCACACCATCAAATACTCCTGAAGTTAAACAGGCCATTGAGTAAGTTAAAATTCTGAGAATTGCGAATTTACATATAGATCTTGGTTTGGTTGCAGTACTCCTTGTCACAATGCACACCTGTAGTCAGTCATACATGTGTAGGATGCACGCTACTTATTGTACAATGCGTGTTTACTGTACAAAGATGGTATTGCAGCATGGGTAATGTCTAGTAGTCCTGTTTGACAATAGGATTAAGGGCTAACCATTTTTGAAATACCATAGAGGACAGTGTCATACCATGACAGCCACAGATCAAACCTTTTTGAGGTCGGCTTGGCACACAGCACAAATCTGCAAATGAGAGAACTGCACATTACCAACATTTCTAGATTTGAAGTTTGTCTAGAGTAGATCTTGTAAAATCCGGACCTACAGTTTGTGTAATGAATCTGTTAAAAGAAATGAGAAAATGCACACCAGACAACTCAAGATCTGAAGAGTGTTATGCCCAGAGTACGGTAGATCTTCTTAGATTAGGGCCTAATATTTTAGAGCTTCTGAGGAGAACATATTCCACTGTATACTATTTACTTGGCAAGTTTCTGGGCTAAACAAGTTACATGTAGCTTAAATTCAATTACATTCAATATAAATTGCATAAAACTTTGGCAAGTAGCCACTATTTTCCTGGTAAATAATGTCAGTGCATAGCAGGTTTCTGTGCATGACTCCAGGAAATTGGCCCAAATGACCTCCATCGTGTTAAGAAAAAAAACTTGGGCTGCAAAAAGTTGATCATGAAATGTAGAAAAACCTGAACAATCTTAAGATTTGTGAAACTTTTCACTGAACAAAGACTTCAAGTTTCTGCTGTTGGATTCAGCAGCGTTCCTACACTTCAATCCAAATGGGTAAACTTCCTGCAGTACGTGTACAAAATGTACACGAATCGTCGCGCTTCTTAAGTTTCAAATCCACGAACTGTATCATACAGCATTGGTTTTTATGAGATGTATGCATTTTGAAGAGACTAAAAAAGACTGCTAAGTTCCATACATATTACATTAAGTGTTCATGTACACAAATGTACATGATTTACCGTAGGTGTCATGTTGCAAAAATCTACACATCATTGACAACACAACTATTTCTATGTCACTGATAACAGGTGATTAAACCAGCTCAGGTTTTGTGAGAGCTGGCTAAATGTCACACTCTCCGTCAACAGAAAACAAGATGTGAATCACCCTCATGACCTAGATTGTGGACAATCAATGTGATAGAAGGGAAGTGGGTTGCATGAAGTGGCTGATACCCAATCAGTTAGGCCATGTCGGAATGACACCAAAAGCAGTCTGCTACTTTTTACGCGATGCAAAGCAAATCCTAATGATTAAAATGTGAACTTCATCAAACCACCCATGTTTTTAGTTACTTTTCATTTATAAGAGAGCTCTCAGGCCGAATTACTGTCACATTTGTTACATTAAATATAAACCTTGAACATAAATTACAAGTAAAACAAAAATCACTAATTAATAATGATATCAAAGCAATAGGTAAATTTAAAGCAGTGTTGGGCATAATTGTGATCTCTGAAGCAAAAGACCAAGTCTGATCCAGTCCCATTCCCTGACAACTGCTGACATCAAAATATTACAATTAAAAACAAGTAACCATTTGGACATATCAGATTGTTTAAAGGGAAAATACAACATTTGCAAACATCAAAAAACGAAATGGTCAAATTATCACGAAATACCTTACTAAATTGTTAGGGAATGACAGTCTAAAACATCCTTTAAAATCGTGGCTCCTGGTGGGCTGACATTTTCAAGAAAAACTGTATTTTTCCAACGCTGGTCGGCCGACCAGCATTGGAGAAAACTGGCTTTTTTCAAAAACTGTTCTTTATTTTTCATATTTGTATTCTGACTTTTCTTTGCAATTGATCACACACCTGTGAAGGGGAACAAGCCTGCTAGACTGATTCTCTGACCTTACAATTCCCCAAAGTGTATTAATTGCTTCGTTTCATCTTAAGTGGGGTCAGGGAACCAGACTACAAGAACATGATTGGTGTTCTTGGTTTTCCAGCATCTTCAAGCCCAAAACATGAAACAAGTCAGTTTAACAATATTTTATGTAACTTACTTATCCTCCAATCCATTTATTTCTTAAACTGGCAGCAAAAGCCAATGTTGTACATTCCCTTTAAAGTCTTTAACAGATCGATGCACTTTTTCAAAGAGGGCTGACACTCTTCCAAAGTTAGCCATAATAGTAAGCTAAGGGGAATACCAAACTCCATCTTCATCCAAGCAGGTTCTTCTTCTGTGTATACACTGTACATTGTAATACTCTACTTCCTAAATGTATCAAATGTGTATACTTTTGTATTAACTTCTGTAGATTGTATATAAATTGTAATACTCCACTTCCTAAATGTATGAAATTTAGACTGAAAAATACACATGTATACTATACAACTTGAATTTGAATACTTTCCATTAACTTTGTTTTCAACTTTTATTTGAAAACATTAACTTTGTTTTCAACACTTTATTGCTGAAACCTACATACTCCAGGTATATTCAGGAATTTCTAAATGCAACTGTACTCTCTTTCTTTGCAAGAAAACTTCCAGAAATTTCCCAAATACGTTGGAAACCAATCACACACTCTTTCTACTTTTAGCTTTCAAGGGTTGTCGGTTTCTGTGAAACCGTTAACACTGGTTTGGCTACTTTTTGGATGGGTCTAAGTGATGGGGGGGGGGGGGGCATATGCACAGGCATTTCAAAGCTCTTCAATGTTCAGTAAAAATGTGTTGAATTTGGGGTGTTTCATATTGTTTTCTCTGTGATGCTGTTCTTTTTTTCGGGCTGATGGTATTACTTTCACATACACTTGTAAATTTGTTATAGATTAATCCATCGGCCAGGTGGGTGGCCTTCCTGCCTCAATTACTCCCAGATATTGATTCCTAATAATCCCTCACATCCTTCTCGTCTTCACGTCCTCACGTCAGCAAATTACCCCATCACTAAGCTTCTTAGAATGCCAATCCTTTAATCCCACACAGCATCAGTTAGTTACAGGCGATGCTATTGATTCAAGAATCAATATTTCAGAATCTGAGATGTCCACAGATATCTCCTCTCCTCAAAATAGTTTCTGCATCCTCTTTTAATCCGGTGAACGAGCTTAAAGCATTAAATCTAGAGGGCAGTATTGATCTGGTTGTATCTGTGTCCAAACTCGGGAAACCTGCACTCTTTGAGGGAGAGATAAGACAGCAAGATCAAACCTGTCGACGCTCTATATACTGTAATCTACGGCAGTAATGACCTATTAACTCTAGAGGGCGGTATTGATTCCGCGATCGGATTACAGAGTGGCTCACACACATCTTCAAAGTCTACATGTTTTCCTTGAAATGTAATCCGGTTTCCTGTTGCGTGGGGTTCTGTCAGGTGAAAAAGCGTTAATAACAAATGAACTCTAGAGGGAGCTATTGGACCACAGATCAATGAGAAGCAATTTAAGATGTTGAAACTTTTAGATCTTCAGGTGTAAACTTTGATCTTTGGATGTAGGCCAAACTGATGGAAATGGCAGTGAGAGTTTGAAGGAATTGACAAGGCCAGGCAGATTGGTAGAGCTGGGTCCAACACCAATTTGGTCTGAGGGGCTACTTAGTCATCTCAGTGAAATGTTTGGATCAAAGTGAGACTTACATGTAAGTAAGTCTAATTCACCAGTCAGTCAGTCAGTCAGTTGGGGAGTCGGGGGAGGGGGGGGGGGGAGTCAGTCAGTCAGTAAGTGAGATAGGTACCGGTACAAAGGGAACTGTTCATGTAGGCTCAGGGTGGCCCTCTGGGATCAGCAAATAAGTGTGGCCAGCTCGTTATTACTATCACTTGTTGTAAATACCACTGGGAAAAAAGCCAGCCAGGAGTCAATTTCATTGCAAACTTGTGCTTACTGTACATGTAGCAGAAAATCATGCTGCTGCATGAGCACCAGGCCTGGGTGTGCTAACTGTTGCGTGTGCATGGAGATTTCTATTGTTATGTCACTGATTTTAGCAACTTTTTCCTCCAGGGTTAGGGTGAGGGTTATGCTTTTGCTGTGCTTACTGTTAAAATTATACAGTCTCTATGAAATCGACGGAGACAGCGCTGATATTGAGCCCTGGTTTTTAGTTTTTCAAATTTTGCTTTAAAAAGTACCGGTATTTGAATTCTGGAGAAGAAAAACGTGATGTTTAGACATTTCTTACCAGGTTTTTTAGTGACCCTTGTGATGACTTGCCTTAAGCAATCACCTTCAATGATCCACACCTTTGCTCCTGATCTCACACCTGCCTATTGGTTTCCTATCCCAATGCAAGGATACACCCCCTCATGCCAACACCTTGTATTGATCTGCTTCAGTGCCCTGGACCACAACCTGTATCTGTATTGAACCTGCTTGAAGAGACCTGCCACACTATCCTCAAGGGTACAGTCAAAAACTCTCTCCAAAAAGTTGACCTGTGGTATGTGCCTTTCACAGCCCAGGCTGCCTTGGTCAACTTACAATTTCTTTTTCTGGGTTAATACATTGCAATTGTCATACTCTTCTAAAAACTTACTGGAATTGCCTAACAATTAATATTTTTATTTCAAACTAAAATTATTTGCGGTTGATTCCCTAGTAATAACTTGTACTTAATTCATTGTCTTCAAATCGTTGTCACACCTACGGTAAAGGCCTAGTTATCAATTGCGTGTTTTAGTAACAATTTGTTTGCTTTCCATATATCAGGAATATACATTTAATAATGTTCAGCTATTACCAAAAGTTCTGGCAAAATGAGCTTTACATCATTTAACTTGGCTTGAAACACCATATGACATCATACGAAATGACTTCATACTATGAGGTGTGTGTACGTGCAGTGTTGCTCAAAGACGGTATTTTGGCAACTTGAAAAACTTACCATAGTGAGAGTCGCCAACAAAGCCAAATACACCCGGCACTGAGTTAATGAATGGGAGTTTGTATCCTCCAGAAGTGAAATTGAACAAGAAAGAAATCAAATGGATGCATTCATGCATTATGACCACAAATCTCAGCCCGTGTATGTTTATCCAGCAACCATTAGGACGCAAGCGGACCAACGCGGTACCCTTTTATCCCCAATGCAATCCCCCATGTAACTTCCGCGTGATTACTTGCAGCTTGTGTAACCACCGTCGCCCCTCATTGACTGGGTGCCAGCACCCTCCAGTCAATCAAGGCAAATGTTTTGGTGCGATTCTGACGTTATTTGGACACCTCGGGATAATAGACGGCACATCATTGTCCTTATTGTCTGGTTGGCTCAAAATTAGGCCAAGGATTTCAGACGAGAGATTTGGGTAATCTAGGCTGGAGGCCTCCTGTAAACAAAATTTGGAAAAACTCTTGTCTTTAATGATCTGTGATTTATGCAAAGTTTATTGGTGTTTTCTTTGGCATCTGTTGATGAAAACTTTCTGTGGATAATGAACAGGGAGGCGCGCAAATTCATAAAGATTGTCCCATTTACTTAAAAAAACAAAAATTAAATTGAAATTTAGGCCATTATATATTTTTGCATGTTTCAAAGCCGCACAGAACCAAATTATTCTGAAGATTCGAATTGAATAGATGAAAAGTTTGATGGTTGCAACGGGAGTAAATGTGTTGAACCGTCAACTGTTGCAGTCTTTCCAAAGACTAAATACAGGGTCTAGTCAATGGACAGTAAGCACATGAAGTTCACCTGTCTGAAGCCAGATACAATCTGTGTTGACCAGAGTTGCTGCTGACTATTTGGTTGGATGTGACTGTGGAAGGCCAGTCTGAAGCCTGTTATCAGTTGCTGATATGTTGTATCAACTCTGCTTATCTGTGAATTAGCCACATGTTTAAACACAAGAGTGCTATTAATATTTTAATCCAAACACTCTACTAACAATTGATGTACGGTACCCTCCCAAATCTACCAAAAGCAAAAACCAGTCAGATGTACTGATGAAAATTGAACACAATGCCTCATTCATATGGTCATGTGCAGTTTGACTTAAAAAAGGTACATGTAACAGGAAAAAAATAGCAAAATACTGTTACTTTGTTAGTAGAATAAACTTGGATGAACTTATTTTTGTAAGACAAAAGTTCCATGCCAAAATGGACATCCCATACGTACAATTATACATTACAATTTGTACAATCTGTCATAGGATTTGTGAAATTCTCTTTTATGAGTACAGGTAGCTGCTTAAACTTTCCAATGTTTGGCCAATATCACACAAGAAAAGTGTAATCCCTCTGCCCTTAGTAAGAGCCAAGAAAACTTGCCATGCCATCTCTCCAGCAACTCGGCGTTTGATTCATAACAGAGTCAGTACTATCTTCACCTTCTGACATGATCCGAAAGAGAAACAACATTCTGTCGCCGTCGGCAACATGCACAGCTTGTGCTTATACAAACACAGTGGAAGCATGTACCAAAACATGACCATTATTAAAATGAATAAGTGGGCCTGGATGGACATGATGTCTACATTATGTGCCAATAAGTGATTGATTCTGGCCTACATCTGTATGTTGTTGAACTAGAAATGCCGACTGGTCTGGTTCATATGTCATACAATCAACATTACAAAGTATAATTCATTGAGGCAGGAAAAGTTGTCTGTAGCGCCGCCACGAACAATGGCGACATCGTAACAAAACAAGGCTTTATCAAAGTTACTCCAGCAGCCTTTGTGTTTTCATACATTTTGTTTTGTATTCTAGAACTTCACATTCTTACTTTGAATCATTCAATAGGTGATGTCTGGAATAAACGTGTGCTTGGCTGGTTTTAAACACTATGTTTAAGACCGGTGGGAGTCTGGATGCTGGTTCTTACCCAAGCCGAAGGCGAGGGAAATTATTGAGTATTGCTCAATAACAGATTCACTAGGACTTTTGTTTACTTTTACTATGCTTTTTTTAATTGATTAGGATCTTCAGGGCAATTGCTCACCAACTGCAAGTCTCTATTAACCTGCCTGCAAATCTTGTTCAAGTTGAAAGTTTAATGTGGAGAAATGTATTAAAGGGAAGCTGTATGGAATGGTTGGGATTTCAGTTTGAGAACATCTTTTGATTGGTGGGAAAGCTAATACATTATGTACATGTACCTTTGTCTGTGGATACAACTTTACATTCATGTTTGGTGTTACCAACACGTGTGTATTTAATGTGGATGATATTAGTTGAAGCTGTTGTTTGAGTAAATGTTTATAGTAGAAAATAGCAGAAATTGTAGATGTTTAGAAGGAAAACATCAACATTTCAACAGTTATATTTGGGACATCATAATGTTGCCAGCTGCATCCAACATGTTCACCAGACTATCCTCAAACAAACTCTTAAGACATTTAATGCCTTAGTGTCAGGACTCTTGGGACAAGACTTGATCAGACCACCCACTGTGACACCTCATTTGCATTTTCCCCACAGTGCTCTTGATTGGAGTATAGAATGATGTCAAGGGTCAAGTGTGTGAGTGACAGTGTTCAATCAAACTATGAGGCTAAGGTCAGAGGTCAGGGGTCAGGAAGTCAACGTGATGACTGGGCTTTGTTTCCAAGATTTACTGAAAACTTGCATACTTTGGCAGAAATTGGAGAACAAAAGGATGTTGTAGTCTGTATGGGGCATGGTGCATGGTACATCGTGGGTTGAAAGCTGATGGTCCTTTATGTACAAAATGTACAGCTGTAGCAGTCAAATAATTTCTAGTAAAGGCTCTTTGCTGAAATGTTAGGTCTGAGAAATAATTCACTTTAATTTAAAGGGAATATACAACATTTATATTTATAAACATAAAAAAAAAAACTACCAAATTATTATGAAATACCTTACTGGACTGTTAGTGAATGACAGTCTAAAGCATCCTGTAAAATCATGGCACCTGGTGCGCTGACATTTTCAAGGAAAGGGGCTTTTTTGTATCAATTTCCAACACTGGCCGGTCGAACAGCGTTGGAAAAACTGGCTTTTTTTTCAAATTCTGCCCCAAATTTACCATATTTAGTTAGTTTGCATTTTGTTTGCAATCAATTACACTCCTATGAACGGGTACAAGCCAGCTAGACTGGTTCCCTGATGTTACAATTCCCTGACGTCTATAAATTGCTCTGTTTCATCTTAAGTGGGGTCAGGGAACTGGACTTCAAGAACAGGATTGTTTTTCTTGGTTTTTCCAGTATCTATGAACATAAAACTTCAAACTAGTCAGTGTAACAATATTCGCTGTAAAATACCGGTACTAACCCCCCAAATCCATTCATTTCTGAAAATTACAGCAAAAGCAAATGTTGTACCGGTATATATTCCCTTTAACAGCTTATAAATGATTTTTTCCTTTTCCTGGCACTTTACTTATGTTTTGTTATATTTTTGCATTTAATTTGATAATTCAACTAAATTGTGTAAATCAGGAACTTTTGATTAAATTTCCACCAGTAGATCAGTGATGGATCTGTAAAATCCCATGCCATGATGTCTTATTGTAAATGTATGGTTGAGTATGGCAATACGTGTATGTAACTCCTCACACAAACACGACAAAGACAGTAGATGATGTTGTCAGCTAAGTTCAGTTAGTAGTAGTTGTGTGCACTCCACACCATTTGCACAGTACAATTTTCAAACCAGTACTGGTACAATGTACACGTGTCCCCATACATACACATGTACATGTAATAGGCTATGCGTCTGATTCAGACAAAACGCTGTCTACAACAAGTCCTGCATCATGTACATACAGCATCCACAATACCACTATCATCCCAATCCTAACAGGAAAGTCAGAAAGAGTCAAGCAATAAGATGAATTGTGTCTTCATCATGAAATGTACAATTCTACCACCCCTACCCCATGTGATGGGAAATACATCATAACCACACCATCATCCAAATCATTGACAATAAAATCAGAAAGACTCAAGCAATATGATGAATTCTCGCTTGCATTGTGAGATTTGAAATTCCAGCATGCGTACCCTGTGCATTTCTGCATCTCATGTCTAAGATCACTGATGTGATATTGCCTCATGAGGTCATCTATTGCTACCGTAGCATTGTCATCCCTTAGGGACATGTGTGGCAGTTATCTCAATAAATAAGAGATTGATGTTGCGTCAACACGGCTCATGGGAGGATAACGAGTTGTCATAACATCTGGAGATGTCATCTATCATTCCAAGAGATAACAAATAGTCCGCACCAGACACCAGCTACATCAAGTTGCAATCCCTGTGCTATTTTCTAGTTTCATCCGGACGAATACATGTGGATTCCTTTTCTAAATTGCTAATTTTAGGAATACAGAAGTTATACACTTTTGAATGAGACATTGATCACTGAAATAATCAGCCCCTGTGTAGTTATTGCATTAATTGTAGACCTACTGTACAATTTCAAATGATTGGTTGCCAGACAATGCTGGGTATAGGCTGGTTTCTGCCTCACAATCAGTATCGATAATGTACAGCCCGGGTGCCAGTCTTCTGGTTTGTACCCAATGCAAAACTATTTTTTTCAGAGGGTTGCAGACATCCAAAAAGAGAAAGAAAAAAAAGGAGTTTTTTAGGGTTGGAATAAAAACTACTTGTTGAAAATTTATTAATAGGAAATAATCAAATTTGTTAAGGGGAACCACTTAATTTGCATGGGGACCACACCTTTAAAATAATAAGTTTGGACCATAGACCAGTGTACACGGATTCGCTCATCCCACCATCCTACTCATACCTAAGGGGGGGCTTTCACAAATTGCATGAAGGAAACGCATGCTTGTAAAGTGGGTAGGTCACCACCATAGACCAAATATGGATAGCTGCCAGACCGGAATTGGGCAGTGAAGGCACGTATAGTATATATAGGCCTACATGTACATGTAGTTACAGTGCATTGTGGGACAGTATGCGCTGCACAGAGTCCCTGTTCGTCGCGCAAACTACCGTTATCCCAGGATGCAACATGTAGCATACATAATTGTACTGCACACGTTTGCCGATCTATCCAAACTACATGTATGCGCACTGGTCGTGCGCATACGGAGGTTGACCTCAGGTCACCACTGACCAATGACGCAAATCCATCCAATGAGAGCTCAGAGAAATGAGAGGTCATCAGCGCCCTGTATGACCATGGACTATTAGACTGGAGACCTGCCTTCATAATATGAAGACATATGCGACATGCTAAGGCCCCTCTGAGAGTTGATTGGTTCAGTCAAGGTATGCTACATGTACATTATATAAGTATACAAATGTACTTTTCTTTTCTTCCACTGTTCCTTTTCTATTGTGTCAAATTCTGGATGCCACAAAGACATGGAAAGCAGTGATCAGATTTGTGATGCACTCTACGTAATTATTTAAACTACCTGACCCTTCATCAGAGGATTGAGACAATCAGTTGCCCGTTGGCTTAGTATTTGTACGATTTAGTTTTGGGTCTTCATACAGGTAGACCAGTGATATCACACAAGGTTGGGAGAAGAGTTAAAGCAGATATTAGTAGGGTGCCGGGTGGTAGGGTGGTCAGTACAAGCTTGTGTTTTCCTACCCTGCTTGTGAGCAGACCGTGTGTGGCATCGGGATGCAGCTCATTAGCAGGTGTAGTGATTCCCTGATGAATCCACGAACCATACACAGGAGTTTTAAGGTGGTACCGGTACATGTACAGGGAGTAACGGGCGGGCCGTTGGGGACGATAGAGGCACTATAAGATTGATTGAATAATGATATGATAATATGTGTATACTGTACTATTGTACATGTTCTACATAACCCCCGAGGACCGACACACAACGTTAGAACAACAGATCCTTTCTGTCCTCAGGAGTTGGGTCTTTTGTTGGAAACGATTCTCTGTAGTAAGTTTGTGTGCTTAGTCTATGGGAGAGTGTTATTTTACAGGGACAAAGGGAAACACAAAGCATTGTCCTCGAGAGTATAGTAAAACAAGAGAGTATAACTTGGACCTGAGAATAAAAAAAATAAAATGGAATTTGAGGAGAGATGCAGATAGCAGAAAAATTTCATGAGTTTTTTTGGGATCCCCTTTCAGTCTCCATGTTTCTGTCATTTCTCTCTTGCGCAGTCCCGTCTAATCTGCCATTCACCTCGGTCCTGAGTGTTTGGTTTTGTAATATCCCATGTTTATAAACACCCTTCTTCCTCTGATATCTCCCTGACACACTCTCTGCTCATCTCTTTGCCTTCCCGGGATGTAAATCTTTTCTCAGACGTGTCTTTGAACTTGGAGATTGCAGTTTCGGGAGTCTTTGAAGCCAATTATTTATTGCTGCGTGATCTTTTTGTTCTGATTTCAGATTTTATTTTTAGATCTTCAGAAAATTTAAGATCCTTCAGGTATAAAAAGTTAGGATGAACAAACTTGATAGAATTTGCTGTGTACTTTAAAGCAGGGAAATTTTTCTCATTTAGTTACTTTTTTTCAGTCTGGCTTGGTCAAATTAATTCCATTTTACCGAAATTTGGATTTGTTGTGTGTTGACGTGAGAATGGATTGAATTGAGAATTGTTAGTTTTACGAATTTTCTCAAAAATTGGAGGGATCCTTGTGGCTTAACTAAGGCAATGAAAATTTGTTTTCTTGAAAACAGATACAGACATTGAGAATTTGGACATCATGCCCACAAAAAGTAAAAGAGGTTGGGCTTTACAGTTCAGGGAATAAATCATAACCAAGCAAAACAAGATGATATCGAAGGATTAAGTTAGCTTGAGTTTTTGAATGATCTGATCATTACAACGCTAATTGTAAATCTGGTACCTGGTGTATTTACATTGTACATGTACGTACTAAAGCATTTTTTTTTACAGAAAAGCTTTCTTAAGAACATAATTTACATCGAGTGACAAGTGACCATTGATCTTACGAATCAAATTTCTTGTATGTAAACTTGTACAAAATTCTGTAAATGAACCCCCCTAATTTGGCATTGGTTGTGCCCTGTGTCATGTGCCCGGAGTCTATCAACAGTAATGGAATCTCCTTCTAGTGGGTAGGATCACACTTGCCTGAGGGGTCTCTCAAGTCACAACACTCATCAAGAGAGAGAGAGAGAGAGAGAGAGAGGGTAATCTTGTGAAATGAAGAACCCCACTTAATCCAATCTTGGAGTGGTGCGGATGAACGGAACCGTTCAGTGATTATTGCGTCGTCGTCAGTCAGTGATGCGTTGGGTTTGAAGGATGCAACTTGGGCATGCAATCGTGCATGTCAGCATCATTCAGTGTTGTCTGTAGGCTCTGTAGGGGAGGTTTGTGTGGTAAGAGGTCTCATCTTGAAGTGTAACCATCTCTGAGATTGTGGTTTACCACCTGACTCACAGGTATGTCTGTCGAACATTGTGTGATTGATTTGGTAGTAATTTGCATCCTGGTAGTTGGTACTGTGTAGTTTTGCTTGTGTGAATATTGCCAGTTTAATTCTACATGTAGAACAAGCTTACAGTTAATATTTTAGCTGTGCAATTGTGGGCTAAAGCCTAAATCTTTGTCGAAATGAGGCTATTCCTGTGTGAATTAAAATTAATTGCAGTATGACTTCAATTTGTGACTCATACTGCATGCTGCAGCACTTACCACTAGAGTTGAGGGAATCAGTTAGACATCAGTGTCATATATTTGGACTCGGGTAATTATCAGCATCCAGACTCCAAGCGGTCTTAAACATAGTGTTTGATACTGGCCAAGCACATTATATTCCTAATTGTAAATTTACCTTTTTGGTCAAAAGATCAAAACTTTTCGGTCCAAAAAACAAAACAAGTCAAACATTTTGGACGATTTTGTTCAACAAGTTTACTTCATGTTTTTTTGGGACACCCCTCTAGCTACATGTATATTTATAACATTATGTCCAGTCTTGCGAGTAGTGGTAAACAACTCCTTGTATGCAAGGGCGGATCCAGAACACAATTTTGGGGGGGGCCAAAAAAAATTTTGGTCCCCTAAAAAAGTGGGTCAAAAAAATTACGGCGTGGGGTTCGGGGCCCGCTTAAGGGCCCCGAAAAATTTTTGGATTCTAGATGCTCTGTGGTGCGATCTGAGGCAATTTCTGACCACTTTAACCAATGTTTTTTTGAGGAAAAGATGGTGGTGTACTCATTGCCTGCCTTTATTGCGATGTCACATAAAAAAAAAAATTGGTTTCGTTTTGGGGGGGGGGCCATGGCCCCCTTTGGCCCCCCCCTGGATCCGCCCTTGCTTGTATGGAGATTGACGCGCGTCTTGCGTACTGCGCTATGTGGTGCAAAACGCAGCTGTGCTGGTGTGTTGTGAATTTAGGACTATGAAATTTAGCTGACTCACTGCCAGTAGTGTTCTGCATGCCTACGTGATGATTGTAAACGTTCAACCAATATAAGGGTAAAAGGCACTGGATTTCATAGGACTCCTAATTTCATGTGACACTTGAAAAGTGTTTAAAATCAGCTAGCCGGTCTTTATCATTCGTTTAAAACCGGCCACGTGACAGGCTCTCCACCATGGGAATGGCTAAACTGTCTTGCAGCAATTTATGAATTTGTTTTCAAAACAAATTAAACAATTTTGAGGTTCTGGCATTCCATCTTAGCAGGATCTTTCTCAAATTCAAATGGTCATGCTTGGATAAAGCAATCAGATCCTCTTCAATTTTGGACTTTCATATTTCCGATCAGTCCAGTCAGTAAGCAGTTTTGTTCACTTTTCCCAATTCTTTTTTTTGTACACCAAACCACTACAGACATCAATGTGTACACATATTACCATTCTTCATTTTGTACCCTTTTCTCCTCAGTCATTGAGTGTGGACATGACTAACCATCAGTCCGCCCAGCAGGGGATTAAGTAGAGGCACTTGACTTGTGTTATGATATGCTGCCATATCATAACATCAACGTGTAGATAATCAGATGAGGAAATATCAATTGCATTCATACCATTCTGCCCAGGTACCAGTATGTGTGTTGAGTTTCTAAAGAGGAAACCTAGTCTTTTGACTGGATTTACCTCAGATACGCATTGTTTACAAATTAATCAGTTTACAAATGTTTGGACAAAAGCTTATTTTCTGCACTCTTTGTTTCAAAGTTTGAAACTAGGGACGAGACAAATTAGATTTTGGAGTGAAAATCACTATAATTTTAGATTGAAATACTTCGAAAATCAAGTTAATCTCAATTGTTTTCAGTTGAAAGATTTGACTCTAAATCGTCTTGTCCCTATTTTCAGTCAGATAGAGTGAATTTTTACACTTTGGAAATAAGAGAGCACACTTCAAAACTTACTGTACCTCTGTTTGAAATGGTCATGTGTAATCTAATTGGTTGTGTGATATATTGTCAAATCAGAAAAAGAAATCAATGTAAGAGAAGATGAAAATGATATAGAAAGAAGATGAAAATTATATGTATCAGTAGTTGTGGTAAATTCCACTTTCTGGCACAACTTAATAAAATGAATGCAAGAAGAAACCGATATACCGTAGGAAGAAACAAATTTTCTTGATAGAACAGCAAGCGAATAATTCTGATTTCCAATTCCAAACAAATCTCTCAAAGCATTTAGGCCCTACTACAGTTTCACAGAATAGTTTTTTTCTAGAAAGAAACTGAAGGCTGAACATTTTCAATTTCTGTCAAGGTTTGATAATTATTGGCAGCATCTGCTTGCCAGCTTTCTGACATAAATCATTCCTTATCCCAACTGAAATAATACCCGAGATTAACGCTTTTCTAATATGGACTCTTGTTGCCTTAGTCCTCCAAATGGATGTTTATCCCGAAACTTTTTAACAGTGATACGTGCTTGGAATTAAAAAAGCATAATTCATCGGATGAGTAAATAAAACAAACTGCGGATTTTGATTGGAATTGTCCCTTTCAGCAAAGCATTCCAGAATGTTTATTTCCACACAGGTCACAAGAAGTCTTCCTATGGAATCTGTTGAACTGCTCCATGAGCTTGGGAAACTCGCTGCATTGGTGTTAGATGTGTGTTATAATCAGAAGACAGTGCAAGGCAGAATGATCAAACTCACTGGCATTGCACTCAGGATTTCAGATTTGAATTCTCCGTGGGAGTATGGGGTAGCAGTTTTTATGAATGTATACTTTGCACATGTCTCCTTACAATTTCATTATTCTCTTTCTAATTACTTGTCATAGAGCCATGTTTGACAGGAGTGCACCTTTAAGTTGCCTTTCCCCCATAAAGTCATGGTTTTTCAAAGGTGCACCTTTAAGAGTAGATCCTGTTTCATCCTTCCTCCATTACATGTGTAATCATCAAAGTGTACATGTATGTAGGCAGATTTAAGAAGAATGCCCATTTAAAGGGAATGTACATCATTGGCATTTGATGTAATTTTCAGAAATGAACTATTTGAGGGATTAGTATAATAGACCAAATATTGTTACACTGACATGTTTGAAATTTTGTGTTCAGAAATGCTGGAAAAACCAAGAAAAACAAATATGTTCAAGTAGTCTGGTTCCTTGACTCTACTAAAGATGAAATGGAACAATTTATAGATGCCGGAAAATTGTAAGGTAAGGGAACCAGTTGTAGCTGGCCTGCACCCGTTCATGAACATGTAACCAATAGAAAACAAAATTTGGACTGAACAAAATTGTAAATTTGGAGTAGTAGTTGAAAAATAGTTAGGTTTTTCCAACGGTGGTTGGCCGACCATTGTTGGAAATGTATACAAAAATACCATTTTTTTTGAAAAAAAACTTCACACCAGGTGCCATAATTTTACAGGATGCTTTAGACTGTCATTTACCAACATCCTAGTAAGGTATTTTGTAAAAACTTGGTAGTTTTATTTTTCGATGTTTGCTAATGTTGTATATTCCCTTTAAGTAACAGGATAACCCTTCCTGTACCACTTGTCATTATCAGGTCTTATAGCGCAGGACTTGGTGACCTTAGCTGACCTGCTTTCTTCATCTTGTCCCTGTGGTTGTCCCTGGACAATGGTCTACTGATTGACTGGTCTATGCTGTAGATCCTACCATAGACTCCTCAATCCATAGGAGCCTATCTCTTGCCCCATGGTCTAACTAGTTGGAAGTTGATGATGATGGAGGGATGTACCTGGGTCTGGATTGATAGGGCATGTGGAGTCTGTATGAAAGGCAACTGGGTGTGACTGGTTGTCAAGGTTACCTCCTGTCCTGGCAATTTTGATGTGGTGGGGGAGGGGAAGAGAATTCCCAAGACAAAGGTACAGTGTACTTAATAACAGAATAAACAGGATAGTGAGAGAAAATATTTTCAATTGGCCTACTTGAGATCTGATAGTTTGTTTTTCTTTCTGTGACCTTACACTGTACATTTTTATTGTGATTTTGTAGTATACATTTATTTTAAGTAAACCTGATACATGTATTATGCTGAATGCTCTTAATTTAACCAGTACATTTTGAAATCATATACATTGTAGATCTGCCATGTACCAGTACATTACATACATACCGATACATCATAGGCATTGAATCCATGACCTGTTCTGTTCCAGCTCCATATTCCATAAAAAGGCATACATATGCAAGTCCTTATGACTGAAATTAAGACAGTTTTTCAGATTAAACTTGAGAAGATTGCCTCAGTGTATGACTCATACAGACCATAATGTTATTAAAGATAAAAACCAGTAAAGGAGATGCCATGACTACCGAGATGCATAAACAGTTTCCAAATAGGGCCTATAGGAAGCAATAATTTGTATATTACTAGACTTGAAGATAATTTACAAAAAAATAGCCCACCTTTTTTTCTATAGGCGGATATCACTGAAATTCATTCTGAGATGTTGGTTTGATTAATATTAAATTTATCTGAGCATTTTTTTCTTGAATTTGATTTTTTTTCTAGGAGGGATCTAGTTTCCCAGTTTGCTTGTTTTGGGCTCTGTTTAAATCAGATGACTTCATAAGCGCCTTGAGTACCTAATTGTCAGTAGATACATGTACGTGCGCTATATGATACTCAGGTATTATTAACAGGTTTCATGATTCATTGTTCTTTGACGTTGCTGGATTCAGCAATTTTTACTTCACTCTATATTTGCTTTCATCATGGTCCTTACATGTACGAGACAACCTCAAGCTTTCCAGAATTCTGTGACATGTTTGTCTGCGTCTTTGTTTCCTGCCAATCATTGGCACCACTCTCACATCTCATCACTCAAATCCTCCTCACAATCTCTCCTGAAAGCCATTCTCATCCAGTCAAGCTGGAATCTTGGCAGACTTATCCATAAACTTCAGACCAGATGTGGCCAGTTTGACGGACGCTTTAAGTCCATCACTCGTCGTTCAACAAATGTATCATTTCATCGTTTGATGATTCATCATGGAGCTGTCTCTAAGTGTCTTGTCGCCGTCTCCATGAATGTAGAAACACTGAATGTTACTTCTCAAGTACATTAACTACTGACTCTGTCTTAAGTCTGCATTAAGTTCTCATCAACTGGTAATGATGATTACACCCTCTCAGTCACCCCCCCCCCCAACAAAATTCTTTTGTACCAAAATGATGTTAAGATCAGGAGTTTCAGGACTGTGCCAAATATCTGGGGTCTGCTGTGTCTGATTGGTTAGCTGTTTAACATTGAAACAAAGCAAGTGTTACAGCAGGGAGCTATTTTCTTACATGCTATTTTCCAAACGATAAACTCTTTGCACTTTGCATGGAATTACCACATTACATGAACAAAAGCAGACTCTTTGTGTTGTTGATTGTTAAAGTTGTTGTAACCTTTGTGCAGTATAAGAATCCATTCAGTTAGACTAAGCACACCAGTGCAGTATAAGAATCATTTAGTTAGACAAGCACACCAGTGCAGTCTCATTTTCAACTCCTTGTGCAGGGGACCCCTCCCTCTCAGCCCCCTCCCTCTTTCCACAGCCCCGCCCCTACTATACAGCTGTGTGCGATAAGCCTAGCACATGTACATGTTTGTTGACTCAAGTCATCTGTTTAGTAAGCAGTGTGTGAACAAATTCATTGTACAAGTAATCAATGTCACACCAAACATCTTTGTTATGACATATCCGCTGAAAACAAAGCCTATCAAGGGAGATCTATACATGTGGTGTGCATCCTCTGTACATGTGTATAAACAAGAGAACAAAGAAAATGAGCAACATTGCCATCAATCTACCAGTACATCACATGTGTAACATGTTCCTCACTGCCCTCTGTCTGCTACCAACCCTTCCACCCCCACCACATCTGCACAGGACAAAGTTGATCAGTGGAGATGTTTGTGGTGTGCATCTTCATTGTAAACAAGAGAACAAAGAAACTGATCCTCATTGCCATTAATTCACTCAAGATTCATCATATGTACACATGTTCCTCACCATCCCAGGTCTCCATCCACCCTTCTTACATCCCTTGAGACAAAGAAACTCCCTCACTTTGCCTCATCCCTCGGCCTGCCTGATGGCATTCATCACGCATCCCATCACTACAATAAATCACCATCCAATAAACATCCATCTGACAAAATACAACAAGCACACATTTCTATCCTTCCTCTTTTTCTATTCCCCGGTGCTCTCTTCACACCAATGACAAACCAGCATCATGATGCAGGAAACCGGCCGAAGGTTCCTGATTCCGCGAATATCTCACCGGCCAAACACAAACAAACTTGACAAACTTTGGAATCCGCCTCAGCAATTTCTTTTATTCATAAAAGATGGCTCCCGTTCCGATGCAGATATATTTATTGACTGAAGGGTTCTGTGCTTCGGTCCAGTACATACCTGTTTGTAAACGCTTGCCATCATTTCTCTGTCAATTACAGAGTTTTTAGAATTGTTGGGTACCAACTCGTGGGGAAGCCACATGGCACAGTCCCAGGCCAGAACTGGTGTAAATATTTTGGCTTATTAAACACCGAGGCATTCGCTTGTTATGACATCCTTCATGTCACTGCATTATTTGGTCCATAAATCATGTATAGGAACTCCTGTCAAAGTCAAACCAAATAATTTGTGGAACACAAGATGTAATACGAAGTGTTGGCTTAATGTGTTGAAGAACCTGACCGCAAGAAGACATCTTGTGGTCTGACCAGAATTCATTGCACTGTAATACATGTATTTCATACAACGGTGAGATTGGTCAGGATGTTGCCTGATTTCAGGATTTTTGTCGGGATTTTTTCCTGATTTCATGATATTTAAAGAACCCCTTTTGAAAATCTAGAATTTCTGAGGTTTTACCATAAAGGTGTTTAGAACCAAAGAAATTGGTGCTTTAGCGATACCTTTAGGCAAATACCGGTACATCCTATGTACATGTACATTTGTATGTTACAGTGTACATTTGTACAAGTAACATGTGTGTTACAGTGCAAACCTGACCCAAAATCAAAACTGACCCAAGCCGAAACCGAATTCGGTTCGGATCAGGTTGGTTTTTCCATACTTTTTCATTTTCTTCAAATCTCACCCCTGATCATAAACCAATGAAGGTTGAAGAGGTGAGTTCCTCATTTTCACTTCTCTTGCCATAAAAATGGAAAAACACTGCAGAGAGAGAGAGAGTAAAGCTTGGAGGTACATGTATCCTCTTTTTGTGACTTCCCAGTTTTAAAAATAAACAACAAACATGGTTTCCTTACAAGGTATTCCCATTTTTGGTCTGGACCTGACAAAATACCAAATATTGGATGTTTGACCTCAACTTGCTCACATCAATGTCCATAATGGACCATTGGACACTTAGCACAGCTATTAAGGCTATAGTTTTATTCAGCTCTTGTTGATAAACACTGGGTCTTTATGAGGATGTGTTGTCAATCAAAGGGTAAAGTGGAGGGTGGATATGCTTTTGTGCAGTGTTCTTGTCGAGTCCATCGCAAGTCCTTACAAGTCCATCGCAACTCCATCGTAACTTCTCCTTTGTCAAGTCTCTCGTCAAGTTGCATGTATAAGCTGTTTTAAAGAAGTGCGATAAAAGCATTCTGTTGTTAATGAGCATTCTCTGTTACTTACGACTTGACTTGTGAAAGAACTTGTCATTTACTTTTGACAGGAATTATGACGGTATTGTGATGGACTTGACTAAGTACATTGCAAATGGCCTTCCTGTTGCAAAAGACCTGGCAAATGTATGGATGCTCTTCAACTATCACAAAAAATGGATGATGGAAATGCAAAGGGTTTGAATCAACCTTAACAGGCCATTCTATCAATTTAGGCTCCAAAGTGTGACTTGTTTCACCTGTCCCTGTTACCTTGGTACTTGGTTATTGCCATTCAAGTATTGATCATTAAGAAATAGGAATGACTTCATTTTATGATTGTTTTTATTTGTTGGGTAGGTAGTTTGCTATTCATAATCACTCTTGGAGGATGACTGCATGAAGGAATGCATCGTAATTATAAAATCATATGTCAGATGTAACAGGGACATGAAAAAAGTGTATCCCACATTTGTAGAATGACCCAAAAAAATGTTACACTTTTATTCACAAGTTGTGGCAGTCGTGCTTCAATTGATGACTAACATGTGCGATATAATGTCAGGGTTGGATTTGAATTAGAAAGCCATCAATGTGCAATGGCTGATAATTCAGATATTTTTTCCTTTACAGATTAAAACCAGATTTGATCCTTGAAGGCTACACATCAAAGATAATCATGAACGCCAGTCTCATTTGCTGACGGAGAAATCGCTCCAATAAGTAAGTACAATGTACATGTGCATACTTATTTTGATTTCTGTGTTCGTGTGCAATACATGTACAGGGTGAGTAAAAAAAAATGAATCCCAAATTTTGGGACCATTGTTTTAGTGAAGTTCTGCATACAGCACTTTCAAAATCTAGGATATTAAAGCCCCATTCATAAGCTTTCTTGTAGCACAAGAATCATTCAAATCTGATCACAAAAAGTTCCATGTTCTTTCAGCAAAACGAACACAAATCACATAGGGATGTTTGTGAATTGTTTTCGTTTTGCTGAAAGAACGCACACCTTTTTTTGTGATTCGTGGACAGAACTTTAAAACGGTGGTTGTGTTTAAAATTCCATAACTTAAAAAGTACGTGAGTCACTCATTTGAATGATTCTTGTACTAAAAGAAAGGTTTTGAATTGGGCTTTCATGTCCTAGATTTTGAAAGTGCTACATATGCAGAAATTTCAATAAAACAATAGGCCCTAGTCCCGACATTTGGGTTTCGGTTTTTGGACTTGTAAACCCTGTAGTCTGTTTTTTTTTTTACAATGACTGGAGTTTCAACATTTAAAAAAAAATCTTTTTCTATAAAAGACCTTTTCACAGGATTTCCAAATCTTGAGGTACATGTAAGGCCAAAAAAAAAGTCTCCGGTTTCTGGTATGGAGCTTGCCCAAAAAGTGGTGCGGCAACACAGCTTTTTTTTTTTTTTTTACTTGATTTTTTTTGCCTCAAATGTCGGCTGATGACTGCATATGGTGCCCGACTAAACTTAGTGCAAATATATGGGAGTCCAGAAAGGCCACATAAAGCTTATTCTCGATCATAGCCCCATCCAAAAACACGTTAAAATTGTGCAGCAGCAGGATTCCAGTCAAACCAGTGAGTTTGGCGGTTTTGAGACATCATCTTTCATTGGAAAAAAAAAATTCATTTTGCCGACGCGCATGGCTACGGCGACGCGCGCGCATACCAGAAACCGGAGACTTTTTTTTTTGGCCTAAGATCCAAGTTGAGCATTTTTCCTGTACTCGGTCAAGTTTGTTGGACCATTGATCTTTAGGTCGTGGAACTGAAACCATGTCCAATTATCTACCGGTAGCAGGCTTCCAGATCTATAACTATGTAAAGCTTGTTCCCATGTAGTTTCAATGGGTGAACTTGGTACTTGGTACTTGGTTAGTTTCCTCCTGAAACATCCTCTAGGGATCTTAACCAGGAGGTCAGTAACGACCCAGGTAAGCACGGGTTGCCTCCGGAAGGCAGACAATAGCTAGACAATAGCTGTAGACAAGCGAGACCTAGACAATAGCTGTAGACAAGCGAGACCTAGACAATAGCCTAGTTGTAGACAAGCGAGACCTAGACAATAGCTGTAGACAAGCGATTCAGACGCAGCCTCATGGAAGGAAAGAGAAGAATACAAGAAAACACAAGTCCTGATTTACTGCTGGTTGCCATCTGCTATTACATATTTCTGAACGCTGTTAATCATTGATTTTTGGACAGTTTGGAATTCCAAAAATTGTCGGTGCATTTTTGTGCTCAGTAACCCCTGAGCTGCATGCATAAACATCCAGGTTTCAATATCATACCAGGGAGGGTTTCATTTGGGGAGTAGAGTTTCTAACAAACAACCATAAATTATGCAGCATTTCACGGTTGCTTTGTGTGATCATAGGGTTTGATAATGGGCCTTGCCAGTTTTGTCTTTGAAAGGTAAGAGTATGTCAAAAGAGGGCGCTATTCATGGCCACTGTAATCTCTGTTGATGTGGTAGAGTATTAAATTGCTTGGAGTGTTTGTTTCCTGGAGGTTCTGTTGTTGAATAATTTATCGCTTTTTGTTTAGTCTAATTGAAGGTGTCTTCCATTAAAAAATCTATTTCATTGAAAACTACGCTAACTGAAATAAACCTTTTGGTAGTGTGATAACAATGTTTTCACTTAAAGGGAATATACATTATGTACAACATTTGCAAACATCAAAAAATAAAACTACCAAGTTTTTACGAAATACCTTACTAGGATGTTGGTAAATGACAGTCTAAAGCATCCTGTAAAATTATGGCGCTTGGTGTGAAGTCATTTTCAAGAAAATGGTAATTTTTGTATACATTTCCAACGGTGGTCGGCCGACCACCGTTGGAAAAACCTAACTATTTTTCAACTACTGTTCCAACTTCACACTTTTATCAGTCCAAATTTTGTTTGCTATTGGTTATATGTTCATGAACGGTTGCAGGCCAGCTAGACTGGTTCCCTTACCTTACAATTTTCCGGCATCTATAAATTGATCCATTTTATCTTTAGTGGAGTCAAGGAACCAGACTACTTGAACATTTTTGTTTTTCTTGGTTTTTCCAGCATTTTCGAACACAAAACTTCAAACATGTCAGTGTAACAATATTTGATCTATTATACTAACCCCTCAAAATAGTTCATTTCTAAAAATTACAGCAAAAGCCAATGATGTACATTCCCTTTAATAAATGTTTTAATGTGGTCAAAGTTTGTTCAAACTTGATCCATGTAGTTTTTAGTGTAATTATGAGAAGTTGACGCCTACCATGGAGCTGCACAATGCAATGCCAGTTCATAGACCTGTTTACACACAAGAAGTCCACATACTCTGCTTTGCCATGCAGTGCCTGATAATTGGCACCTGTCCAGTTGGTGGGAACCTTGTTTACAGAAATCTCATTTGTAAACAAAGGAAGATACATTGGATTAAAGGAGATCAACTTTATGAATGGAAGATCTTCCACTTCAAACACTTCCTTCTTGTTGCAAGAATCTTTAGTGTTTATCTTGCCTTGGGTCTAAAGGACCTCTTTAGCCTTATTTATATTATGAACCAGTCTGTGTTTGTTTTGGGAACTCTTTAGTATGCCCCTCAAGACTGTATATGAACCACCCCTATCATTGAGGAATAGTCTAACCTTGTCATCGCAGGATTCAAGTGATGAGGCGTGGGATTTGGATGGTGTGCATTCTATGCAGAGGGGAGGTAATAGCACTGTGGTTAAGTGAGGTGGGCTCGTGTAGACAGTTTAAATGGGAATTTGCATGTAACTGTAATGTTCATTCCTAAGTACATGTACTCTAATAATAGAGTCCTATGTAAACATCCTCAAGACACAGTGTTGGCCTGTATGTGTAAATGGATGGCAGTACTCCGAGAATGACAGAATTACTTTGTCATTTTCAACATACATGTACTTGTCATCACTTTATAATTGTATGCCTATCTACAGGTATCCATAGGTCAGAGCATAAAGGCTTGCTTCATAAAATCCCTAAATGTTACACGTATGTGGAATGTCAGCGTCATTCTGCTGATTACATTACTTTGCTGGATAGCCTAAATGATGAAATTGATATGATGATAAATATTATTACATAATTGACATTGATGATTATTTCAGTTCAGTTCAATTCAGCCACACAATTTGACTTAGTCTTCAACTGAACCATACCACTGCATTCATAATGTTAGCATCCATGACGACAGATGCAAATATTACGTATACCATTTATCAACTTTTAATTTACAAATACAATGGACAATTTATCTCAACCAAGTACGTGTGCATGCATCAACGAAAAACATGTTGAACTTTTGGCTGCAATAATACATCTTTTCAGGACATTCTAGTGCAGTTATTACCTTTAATTAAACTATTTACGTACTAACCGAAATGAACATCCCCAATTCTTATTGGACTGATCCAGTACGTAACATGATATCAAAGTGACTTTGGATCAAACCATTTTCCCGAGGTGCCATCCAATAGAAAGAAAACAATTTGGCTAGACTCCAGGCAGAAGTGAAATATGTACAGGGTTGACCTTAGCTGACCCTACTTTGATGGAATTGACCTATGACCCAGGTTCTTCCATTTCATAAACTTTGGGAATGCACTGTAAGTGTATGGTCTTGCCTCTGGGGATAGTGTATGTTCATACATTATCCTACCTGATGACTAGACCTGTAGTCTTTTGTCCAATCATTCTTTTAGGATGTTTATTTTATGATTTTTATCCCAGCTAGGTTTATTTTTTCAAGGGAAAGTGTTACCCAACGGCTGAATTTGAAATTAGTTCAATGGTGATTTCACACATGTGAAAAACTTGGTTCTCCACTTCGCAAACATGTACACACAATAAATTTTTTTTTAAAGTGCCCATGAGTTACATGTACTCAGGCACATTTCCCCCACAATTTCACGGAAAATAAACGTGACTGAATGGAAAGCATAATTTATAAAATATATTATTTTAAATTTATATTCTAATCACTGGAAAACTGGCAATTTAGTCAAAAAGGTTATCTAACACAGGTGTGCAACTCTATGTCCAATAACAACATTCCTGAGAGTCCATGCCTCAACTTAACTTACTTCCCTGAAGTAAATTCTGCAGTTTCCCTGAAGATTCTTGTCTAATCCTGAGATTTATTCCTTGCCTCTTACGTCTGTACTTGTTTAAAGACTCCCAAGTCCACATCAGATGATAAATCACTCCCACATTTCAAAAATGTTTGAGCAGGTGCGGCATTCCAGTTGAAGTCTCTTGGATGAACTCACCAGGAGTCCTCTATAAACTCTTCAAGTCCCAGGAAAGGAGAACAGAAAAAAAGATCAAATTGTCATAATTTTATCACGTTGGGAAAATAAGCCATTATTTCCTGTGTGCACTTTTTTTCTTGGCTTCAGAGGTACCGATAGTGTGGTTGCCACCTGAGTATTCAGTCAGACATGTCTGCCCAGGCTTTGGGGGCTGCTTGATGCTTGTCATTCAAAACTTGTTTATGCTGGAATTATCATCAAGGGAATTGCTTGATAGCTGTTCAGAGTTGCAAAACTGTTCCAATGATTTTTTTAAAGGTAGGGTACCGGTAGATCATTTGTCATTAGTGCATTTGTTTCGTTTGAAGCAACAAAAGTGCTAAAAATCTAGAGACTAATCCGATGAAATTTTAGCTGTGTGAATGCTGTATATTCCGAGAAAACAATATTCTAGGATCTCAGTTTCAATTCAAAAGTTGCAGAGTCATGTTTTGAATCGCGCCAGAAATCAGCATCTGGGACACATTCTCATTCAGCTGATTGCAGCTACGCGATGTCACTCATGTGTAACAGAAATTTCCCAAAATGCGTCACTTGACTCATCTTTAGAAATGACCTTCTTATTGTTTTCTTCAAAGTAACAGCATGCCAGAAGGAGTAATTTCACAGGGGGTTTAGTGCCAATGCCATTACTATTTTAAATCAAGTAAGGTTCTTAACAATAATTTGGTCAGTTATTTTTGGATTAATTAATGATCTACTCTACCTTTAAACTATAAGTGGAGGGCAGAGCTCTGTGTTAATCAGGCAGAATCAAATGGAAAAGTAAGGAACTAACAAGAATAAAAGTTTGCATTTCCGTAGCGACAACTACATTGTACATGTATGTACTTCATCAGATGCAATGAAGAGGGGCATCATCATTTTAAAGTTAAAACAAATCTTTGTGCCTTCAAGCTTCATTTTTTGTTTCTATTTTGATTTGGTTGTTGTGTGTGGCAAGCAACTTCTCTCATTGAGTATGGATCATTCAGATTGTTCACCTACAAATGTTACTTCAGTGATAAAATTATAGTAAAAACTAAAATATGCACAACCTTGTTTTTGCCAAAGTTCAATCTCTTGCATTTGTTTCTACTTTCCCTCATCCCCCTAATTTGTGAACAGTTTGCTGCATTGTTACAAATCGTCTTAGTCCCGTTACCAAAATCCCCGATGACATGAGGGGCTCAAGATGACTGTGTTCCCTTGACCTCTTCAATTTTTTCCAGGTCACCAGAAGAAACGGCCTGACTTTGATAAATGGTCAGGTCCCCTGCTGAAACTTCTGTCATCACAAATTGCAGATGTGGGCACTTTAGAAATGACAACCAATACATAACACTGTCAAGAAAAAAAGACAAAGCTCTAAAACCAAGGAAATAGTGTAGTTATTAGTTTGAAAGAAATAAAAAGTTACAGAACTCTTAAACCCCAAGACTTTGTTCTAACGATAAATTGAAAACAAAAAATGCAATAAAGAATTATAATGATCTGAGACTTGTTTAGACTATAAAATGAAATAATTTAGTAAGTAATAGGTACATGTATGAATCAGATTAAATTTCAACTCCTTCTTTTTAAAGAAGGGATTTACACTTTCTCACAAAGTCACCAAGATTTTTGAAAACTTTAATTTTTCTGGCATGAACCTTTTCCTCGGGTCAGCTGATTTCCTCGGTTTTCACTTCACACTTATGCCATTAAAAATTGAAAAGCCCTGTATAAAGTCTGTAAAGCTTGGAGTTGACTCTTTTTGGTGATTTTCCAGTTGCATACATGTCGGGGTCGAAGTACATCTTATAATTTACAGGACAGAAACACATTTTACAAAACCAACACTACAACAGGAGGGATTGTAGCTGTGGTCACAGTCCGGCCACGTAATGTTCTCTGCCTGGCGCACATGTAGTTGGCATAGTGCAGAATTCTATAGGCTTGCTGTACATGCTGTCCAATGTGATGTCATGCCGGTGAATGAAAAGAAATTCGTATATCGTTTGCGCGAACATCATCATACTGCTTGGATGCGTAGGTACGTGAATGCAAGTTTATCGGATGAATCCAAACAACGTGCTGGTGTCCACCTTGGTTAGCTTTGCTGTACGTACATTAAAGAATTGTGTACCAGCGATGAAAACTTGCAAACTCACTTGCGTGAGTGAGCAAGTAATCGCTGGTACACAATTCTTCAATGTACGTAAAGCTAACCAAGGTGGATACCAGGTTGTTTCAATTTATCGGATATACTTTACGCACGCAAGCAGTATGATGATGTTAGCGCAAACGATATCCAAATTTCTTTTCATTCACCGGCACATTGGACGTGTGTAATGATCGCAAGGTCGATAAGTCGCAAATGGTCGTGCGAAATGGGCATTTTTATGGGCAGTTTGTAGTGGCAGAATATTATTGGATTAACTTAACCTGGTTTTTTTATTTGTACAAAACCTTTGAAAAAACATGTAAAAATATGCCAAATGTTAGGAAAAAACACTAGACCGCCAGACTTGTTTTGTTGCAATGTTGCAAGACTGACACCAAAATCACTGGCGGCGGTCCAGTGGGAATTTCTAACCCTGCATATGTATGAACCTGATTTTTAAAAAGGGGAAAAAAGAAGCAGACCAGTTTTTAAACAGTAAAGTGGAGAATGAGATTGATATATTCTCTGGATCGGTGTGTTTTCATCAATTTGTAGCTGATATTGAAGTCATTCACATCTTAGGCTGTGAATGACCTCTCCTCCCCTTCACTCATTTCTACATCCATCTTTCCTTGGGCATTATTTGATCTTTCCATGGGTCTGATGTGATTGATTAGGAGTGCACCATGGACCAGACTAGGGGACCACAGTCTGCCAAGAATACAGTCTCCTCCAACATTTCACATCATTTATTTCATTCTGTGTCTGGAGAATTTGGTATGTTTCTTAGTGTCTGTTGGGTGGGGGGGGGGTGAGGGGGGGTGGTGGCGTTGTTGAACCAGTGTTACATGTGACAGTTTTACCAGTTTTTGTTCTCTTGTCTGGAGGTAATATTTTTCTTTACAAAGTGAGTAAGCAGGGTTTCACTAACGGATTGAAAAATTAATGATTACATTTGATTGATTTGATTAATTTACCCTCTTTTTGTATTTAATTTGCTGCTGCTGCTTGTGAGTTGAGTGCCTGGCAAGAACATGTTGGTACAGTACGATCTGTATCGTCAGGTGCATACTATTCAATTGCAATTAAGTGTATTGACAAAAAAAGTAAAATTGTTTTACTAGATGTCAATTTTTATTTACCGGTACAGTGTACAAAACACTACATGTGTGTGTGTAATGTCACCAATGATCATGTTCCAAAACACTTGTTCAAAGTGAAATTGAATCAACACGGCAACTAGTGTCATTGCCTTAGTTACCCACTCGTCATGGACTGTCAGTTGTTCTTTTATTACGAGTGAAATTATAAACCAACAAGTGAAATATTTTCTTTCTACAGAAGAGAAAGTAAGTCATGTCAAATACTTGTCAAGATTGCAATCAGTCACATCAGTGAACCGTGTCCCAAATCACAGTGAAACCCAACCCGATAATGACCAGAGTAATTAACAACAGAAATATCCATAGCCGGTTCAAGTTCTGTGTTTCCTAGATAAAGGTAACATGCGATACTCCTGCAACATTCCTAACACATCTGGCAATATATGTTAATTGTCATATCGCAGGAAGGAATTTTTGACGGGTGATGGATAAATAGCTAGGTTAGTTCCAGACCGAGGTATTTCTTTCTCTCGTAAAGGGATATCGGTGGGTAGTTTGACGTCAGGTAGACGTGACTTGTATTTGGGGTAAACATGTCAAAATGTCATATCATAAATTTCTGAATGTAGGCTTAAGTTGTGGGAATTGAAAGAGAGGAGAAAGAAATATGTGATGAGGTTGCTTATGTGCAGAATGCTGCCTTAAATAAAAGAAAGAAAGTGTCAAAACAAATTAAGCGGAGTTGCCAGATGCTTGCATTTTCCCATAATTCACTGTAGTATCTGTGGACAATTTACGAATGATTTAGGTTTAATAGTGTTTTTTTTTTTTAAACCCTTCAGAACACTTCAAAACACTTCAAAACATACACAAACAATTAACATCTGAGTGCGAGCATTTTCCAATGATCAACAGCATGTTCGAACTTTGAAGAAAATGATTATGTGCACATGTGCCTTATGGGGGAACAAAGTTGTCCGACCGTTCAGTAATGTTGTCGGTTAATTCATTTAGAAGTCAGAGATGAAGACGTAAGTGCAACGGATCATTGCTTAAGCTGTCTTTGATTCATTGCCAAGAACTTGGTATTCTCAGGGATATATAGAAGGTTACAGATCACTGGACTGAATGAATCAAGACTCTAATCTTTGCCAGATGTAACAGGTCTGTAACAATAATACCAGTCTTGACAGAAAGGTTGAGGAAGGCTTGGGAATAGCTTATCCATCTGGGATAAGCCCCTCCCCTCCAAGCATCTGTGGGGGGGATCATAAACATATCAAATTGTCTCGCAAAGGATTTTAGATATTTTTGAGGGTTTGTTGTTTCTGTTCGTAGAATTTACAATCTCTTTAATCCCAACCGAAGGAAACATTTGTAGGCTAGATTGCTTCATGATGCCTTGAACCATGTCTTGCTGCAGACAATAGATTGGGATAAGTGAAGGGGCGGGGTTAATCCAAACAAACAAGATGCTGCCACTAAGGCCCGCTCTAAATGTCAAACTTCTGCTGTGTTGAATTCCATTAATTGCATTCGACAAAAAAGCGGCAGAAGTGCGGCAGTTGCTCTAAGCGCCGATTTTCTGCCGAACCTAATTCGGTCATTCAAGATGAATGAACTCAGACAGATCCTCGTCACTCCACGAAATTTCCATGGGCACCGCCATCTTGTTTTAATGCTAAAATGTAAACAGCTGGCCCAGCGGGCAAGCTATGCGCATGCGCGTTTTAAAATGGGACCACTGTGTTCCTGAATTGAAACGTGCAAATTGAATTCAACACGGCAGAAATTTGACGTTTAGAGCACTGCCGCTCTTCTGCCATTTTTAGCGGCAAGCCTTGCCAAACTTACGGCAGAAGTGCGGCAGTTGCTCTAAACGTCAAATTTTTGCCTTGTCGAATTCAAATAATGTCAATTTTTGGACCATCAGTTGAATTCAACACGGCAGAAGTTCACTCCACCCAAGCTCCCTACATGTTTCAATTCTGAGTGTCGTCAAAGAGCGCCCTCATGTGTCAGCATACAGCCAATAACTGAATTCCTCGTCAGCCGATGTATCCTAACCACATCACAAGATGCCGCCACTAACCCCCCACCCAACCTCCCTCCATGTTTCAACTCCCCTGGTATTTACTGATGCTCCTCTCTCCCTGATGTTTGCTGTACTTTCCTCGTTGCGTGTCGCGGACATAGCGAGGGGGCCCGTCTGACCCCTTACCGCTTCCCGGCCTCTGATTGGTCCATTCTAGATGACACAGAGGGGTGTCATTATACGATTTGTAACAGTAACTACGTTTATTGGTTTTTGTAATTACGTGTGTGTTAGCATGGCAGGGGTTCCTGTGTGTGGTAGGAATATGACCATGGCCTGACCAGCAAAACAAAGTACATTGTTGCTTCTCAAAATAGAAACCTGCCTAAATACATTTTCATAGCATGTACGGTATATATTCAACCGCCTCACCACTTCACATTACTCATTAGATAAAGTTATAAAAAATTGGAATGCAACTATCATTTGTATTGTTGAGCCAGATACCCGGTACTCTGTAATTATTGTAAACAGAAAAGTCTTGTCAAAGGACATTTTTTCCAAATCATGTTATCAGTATTAAGAGATCAGTATCAAATTAAACCCTGGAAATACCGGTACCATACATAAAAGTACTGCACGTACATACCTTTGTATGAAGTAAGTACATGAACTTGACTTCAATATTTCATTGGAATATAGTGTTCTTGTATCTGAAAACTTGGTACCGTAATAAACTTTTTTAAACACAGACAAACAAACCACTTGTTTACCAAATGATAGATTCATTACTTCATGCAGAGTACAGGTTTTAAAAATGGTGTTACAAATTCATCCCCTGCCAAGTTTGACGGGGCATTTAGAAAAACTATCCTTGGTTCCCCTGCTAGACATCAGGTCTGATTGAGGGAGTTCCTGGTGAGCTAGTGGCTGGATTGAGCTGGGCATCAGAGACAGAAAGAGACATGGTTAGGTGTACCTATGGTGCACCTGTGTGGCCCAAGCCCTTGTAAATACTACATTTTTGTACCAGTCTTGTCAAAGCAATTTCAATCAAACACCAACTTATTTTTGGTTATGAAGAGGCCAGTCACGAAAAGTTTTCTTCTTCCATGGACCCTACAAAGGCAGGAGCATTATGAGGATTCTAAGGCTCCATTGATGTTGAGAACACCCTTGAGATTGGAAAAGCACATAGATCAAACATCTTCACTTACATTGTACTGATATTTAGTTACCTTTGATGTGTATCATTGAGTACTTTGTGTTCCTCAGTAGAGGAGTCAAGGGGAGTCAGGGTGGCATAGCGGTACTTTCCTCACCTTCCACTAAGAGACCCGGGTGCAATTCCTGCCTGGGCCACTATCTGGATTGCGTTTTTAGTTCTGTGGGTTTTCTTCAGAATATCCTTCTGGGGTTTTTCCTTCCAAATCTAAAACTGTGATTTCTTTGCATCGTCTTCTCTTAACTGGGCCCCATGGGAGACCAGTGGATTCCAATGAATGGGCTACCCTGTTCAAATGATACATTTATAAATGAAATCAATATACAATGTAGTAAACATGTTGTTTGAATTGGCCTACCATGATTTGAAAATTCCCAAATAGTTCCGGCAATCGCTGGCATGTTCATGTAGGGCACATTACAAACCAACCAGTGGAAGCACTGATTCCAATGGCATTCAATCTCTAGTGAGTCAGTGAACCTCAGCCAGTCAAAAATGCCAACCTGGCAACTTGAACTTGTCAAATCAATTTCTGCTCACAAATCCTACTTCCTCAAGATTTCTGTTAAACTCGTTAAATCCAAGACTCTACCACCAATTGACCTTGATCCCAACTCTATGTATTTACTTCCCCTTTTTTCTGTAAATACCATTTTTTTTCACCCAAAACTTTGCTTTACTTGTGGGAAGTACAAGTTACTGTCTGTTTAACGTCACATTCTCCCCTGAATAATCAGCACAGACTTGAAACAAATTCAGTCCCCTTTTTCATCTCTGCAAGTTACTTTATTAATGGAAGCAAGAGGTAGTGGCAGGAGGCCTGCACTAGTGAGCAGGAGACCTACAATCCTGGCCAAATCTCGCTGGGCCCCCACCCCCAGCCCCTGCTCAATGTTGTTTCTCATTGCGCGGTGTGTGCTCCATCCGCTGAAGAGAACAACATTGACTGGGGGAGCGGGGGAGTTGGTGACCGTTGGAGGCTGAGGTTATTTCCAAGTGTCCCAACCACTTTGGCCGGGATTTTAGGTTCGTTATCCCACCTGCGTGTGAGTAATATTTCTAACAAGCTTCTGGAAAGCAATGAGCTTTCATGTGCAATCATTCTGGAGGCCCGAGGTTAAATCCAATTTACAGTCTTTGGAAAAAGTTTTACCATGGTCTCAATGATTTAAAAATAAATTACAATATAGCTAAGTCAGTTTAAGTCTGCTTTAAGTGTTTTATTCTTATGTACAGGTTTGTCATAAATGATTTATGGAAATTATGGACTCGTTTCAGTATTATTTGCTTTTATTACTGCATGATCGCTTGACTCAAAAAGAGAGAAAATCAATATAAAATATATCAGAAGTCTTTCCTCTTTGGGTCATTCCCCTCCTAAAAGTACAAGTTTAGTATTTGAGGTAATCAGGTGGGAAACTTGAACTTGTCAATGATAATTTTCTTCTGTAGATTTTGAAATCCCTGTGAGACTCATTAGACGCCATCTTACACTGATAGAACTTGATCCTGGTGGACTCCAAATTTTAAATAAAAGGGAAAAAAAGCTGAGTCTCTGGCGTTTCCATTCTTTGTATCAGAGTCAAATAATGTAATACTGGGTTTTGCCCTTCACCGATGGACTTGTCTGAGGGCTCGTGGGAACAAAATTCAAAAGTTGACTCACTTGGGACGTGAACCCATGACCTTCTGCTTGGTTTTGCAGATGTCTTATCACTTTCCTGGGGTCAGCAAACTGGTTTGAATCTGATTGTAGCTGCGGGTTCTACAAGCAGTCTCTAAAAAAAGAGACTATGTACTATGGAATGCTATTAGTATTGACTATAATGGCCACTTATAATAATCCTTGATTATAGCACAAAATAGAACACTGAATTAAGTTACTGACTGTCCATCACTCTGTGGTGTGCCAACATTTTCCTGTCCGTCCTTTTGTAGTACAGTAAGCGAAATATTAGTGAAATATTGGCAACTTTTAAATGTTTTCCTTTGTCAGAAGAGCTACTGTAAGAACGTTGTCTACAATTGACAAGTGGACAAAAGAGCCTCAATGTTTAGAACAGATAGTTTCAATAAGTAGCCACTCGGTGCCAGTTGCTTCTCAGTACAAGGTAATACTTCCACTCTATTCCAGCTTTACAATAATTACATACCGGTGTTCATTATAATCTTGAGCCCCATGTCAGCTGTCTGCAGGATAAATCACTATGTCGTCAGTGTTCCCCAACAAAATCTGACTCTTTGACCTTTCAACCAATCGCAAGCAAAGTTAAATGATTTACATACCACAACGTTTATTTTCAGACAAAAAGGGACAAAATAGAGGTTTTGTTTTGGTAATTGGAAAAAATCCATTTTTGTGTGTGGCTAACTTGTGGAAGGTTTTTCGATTAGAAGCGTTTCCCACTGGAAGGGCCTTCAAACATGTCAATGCTATTAATTTGAAGGTTTTGTTTGAAGAATACAAATGTTTAAGATATCCCCATGCTGGAAAGAGAAGAGCCACTTTGAATTTATTCTATGTGTACCTGTAATGTACAGTAGATTAATGGCACTTCCGCACGTGCAAGGTGAACCTTTTCGCACATTTATGTATGGAGTGAAGTACATGTATGTATACAGGACTTCTTTCATTCTGAAATATGCACAAACCTGTAGCATCTTGGCACGAGTGTCAAGCGCTGTTGGCAGTAAAATTCAAGACTTTCCTCCAGTGGTCTCCCCCAACTTTCTCTGTGTAACCATTGAGGGGGGTACAGTACGCATGCATGAAGTCAAGAGGCTTTACAAAAATGAACTCCAAAACTAGGTTTTGTATGTAGTAAAAGCTTCATCAGTTTCTCCAAATTTGACTTTGGTGGTTTTGTGGCCAACCAACTCTGCCGTACTTCCATAAGTTCCATATGGGATTTCAATCTTGGAAAAAAAGTGGCTGAGAGTTGTCTGGGAAAGCATGTCCGAGTAATTTGTTGCCCTTGTCAATGTTTCAGCAGTTGAGCAGTTGTCAGGTGGAGGGATTGGAGTCATTTACAATGCTCAATACTGGATTTTACAGGATGGAAATATATTACCAATGTGGTGACAGTACAATCCTTCATACAGCAGAAACAAATGTGAGGTACAATGTAGTATCAATACATGTACATGTACGGTATGCAGGATTTTGTCCAAATGTTGACTTTGGGTATTTAAATCTGCAACAAAACAAAAAAAGTGAAACATGGATATTACCAAATTGATCATGGCTGAACATTGTATTAAAATTAAGTACATGTAGTGTTCTGTACTTATAGTACTACATCCCGGTAAGTTGACATTTTACAGTATACATACATTGACATGTTCTTTGATGTTGTTCATGTACACTTATTTGTCTGTGTAACAAAATACAAAATTCCCCAATAACTTTAAAGATCAGTTTCATTGACACAAATTTAACAAGTTTCTGAAAAACAGCCAGAAGTAGCCCAAAACCAACCCCTAAAATAAACTGTTTATCAAGAAAAGAAGTAATCTTATTTGCATTCCATTGGCCCACACTCTCTTGGCCTCTAGGCAGAATAACTCATTATGATTGGATGAAGCCTCAAGCCCATTCACTATGGCAACCAGTGGGCGGTCAGTGGTCAAAGCCTTTGGTCAGTGCCGCCCAATAGATGGACGGCCAGCTGGGCTGGTCACTTGATTTGGAGTTGCAGAGTTCTCAATTGGTTGGGTCAAAAATGGTTGGATATGAGGGAGATGGGGGTGTATTTCCAATTTGATAAACAAAATTGCTGGTCATTTCTTGGGTCAATTTTTAGCTTGGTATGGAAACAAGGGAAAACGAGGGAAACCTCAGACTATTGATAGAAAGATGACATACATGTAGGCCCCCTACGTGTAGGATACATGGATTTACTGAAAGTTTTATCCAAATATTGGAAGATATAAGTTTTAAAATACAAATATAAAAATCTTCTTGGTTTGCAAACTGCTTACTACATGTAACAAATTGAGTGACCTGAAATCGTACGTGCATATGGGCTTAACAGTTTTTATCTTTAGTAACCAAATCTTCCTCAAAGGCTGTCAAAAAGATCCCGCCGAGACCCACCTAGCATTGCTCTTTATTTCAGTTAAACAACAAAATTGTGTTTGTTTGTCATTTTCATGAGCAGTGTGTTGATTCAATCAAAATGGACATTGCTAGAGTATGTCTGAAAGAATGGAATGTAGATATTGACAAGACTTGAATGAAGATATTCTATTACATTTGGTTGGACTTCTGCACCAATAATCACAGCCTGAGGCTGTGTGTGAGATACAGACCTTTAACATTTCAGAGTTATGAAGGCGTTAAACTGATGTGCTGAAATACTGATGTCAATTTGTTTGGACGCAGCTATGCAGTACATTCCATCACAAACACTGAAAAAGTGCATAGGTAATGCAGTCGGCTGGCTAGATGGCTACCATTTACTGTCACAGACAGAAAAATTAAAACCCTTAAAACGAAAACAGTAAACTATCAATTAATTTGTTTGACATCTTATTGGAAACAATTGTCATTTGCTCTCACAAATAAAACATTTATGACTCTTAAAATAAAAACTGTGAACTATCAAGTGTTGAAATTAATTTGTTGAACTTGATTCCTCTTTGATGCTGAATCGTTACTGAAAGCATTTTTATTGTCAAACTTGTCATTGGTTGTCCACATCCAAATATTAATGGCCATCAAAACGAGAATGTGAAACTCTACAGTGTCAGTGTGAACATCTCAAAACTGAGATCTTGGTTGCACACAATGCCAGCACATCTGGAAAGCTCCCATCATGAGCTGCCCCTGCCCACGTCCAACCCTATAAATGAAAATGTCAATTTAAAGTGTTGCAATCAACTCAGAACAGTACCCATGCAATGCACAAAGGCAAAGCCTTGAACATGACAGCTCACAACCTAAAATATGATCAGTACTTGCAGTAAATATGCTCAACTATCCAGTGTTGAAATCAAGATTAATAGCCCCAGTCTCAAGATCAGATATGGCATCTTGTCTTACACCTCAATCTACTGCGCATATCAATCATTACAGAGGTAAATACCAGACCAATGATGGAAGCCAGACCAATGCAGGGCATTAGGTTTATAAGTCCTCTGGTAGCTGAGGTCAGTTGAGGTCAGCCTAGGTCATAAGGTCAGGCTGGGGTCAAGGGTTTTTGGGTTTGTTGACTATAGATTGAAACAATCAAAAGCTTGTAGGAAGAAATATGATGGATGATGTGGATCACTTGACTTCTGTGAAATCAGATGGGAATTAAGTTTTTGAAAAATGTAAATTTGCCAGATTTATATTTGAAAGTTTACATAGGTATGCTGTTTATAGACCAGTGTTGGAAAAAAAACTGGGTTTTTTTTGCAAATACTGCCCCCAATGTACCATATTTAGTTGTTCTGCATTTTGTTTGCAATCGATAACTAACCTATGAACGGGTACAAGCCAGCTACATGTACATGTAGACTGTTTCCCTGACCTTACAATTCCCCGATGTCTATTAATTGCTCTGTTTCATCTTACGTGGGGTTAGGGAACCAGACTAAAGGAACATTATTGTTTATCTTGGTTTGTCCAGCATTTACGAACACAAAAATTCAAACAAGTAAGTGTAAAAATATTTCCTATGAAATAGTTATCCCCCAAATCAATCCATTTCTGAAATTACAGCAAAAGCAAACGTTGTAAATTCCCTTTAAGTGAGAGGTCATCATGTTTCCCCCAGTCCATCACTAGGTGTCTAGGCATGGTGGCTGGGGGAAGTGGGGTTGCAGCACTTGAGGTGAAGTGCACTTACATGAAATCTGGCTAAAGCTAGACATCGTTAACAAAAGTTTACATGTAAGTCTTTATCGATTGGATCTGTGCAAATACACAAAAATGAACATTGTACATGAACTGAAGGGAGTGGTACGGTACCAGTAGCCTATGAGGGTAAGGAAAATCACACTAGAATTTATTAACATGTTTGTTTGGGAAATGTGGTGTCTGTCAATAAAAGTACTGGTTTTCTTTTTTACTGCTGAGAACGTAAATATGCATCTAAAGACATATCTACCGGTATGTACTTTATAATCCCAGGCAAGATCAGTAGGCCTATACAAACTTGTAC